>BMAC01000092.1:66798-77107 GCA_014905375.1 Phtheirospermum japonicum
CCATTAATTGCCAATACTCTAATGAATTCTTTTTTATCCCAGATGAATTTAAAATATAATAGTAAGAAATTTTATTGATTTTGTGAAATTTTAGTATGGAATTCACAAAACCAGTTTGAATTTCATATATAGCGTGAAAATGAAATTTAAAAACATAAAATTGTTAAAAATAATGTTGTATTTTAGTGTGACATATTTCATAAAATAATTACATAATATAGTACGAAATATCACGGCGTATTGTGATATTTTTCCTATAATGATTAAGATTATAAAAATTAGTAGTATGGAATTTCGGTTGTAGTATGGAAATGTACAGTGTAGTATGAAATTCGTCGTTACCGGTTGGTGACAATGATATAAAAATGTCATGTAATAGTATGAATTTTGGTTATATTAAATGTTGAATAAAGAAAAGAAAATTGAAAGGAAAAAAAAAATCATTAATAAGGGTAAAGTAGTATTGTTATGTAATAGTTTGAATTAAATGGGAAGATAATTGACTATATGGAAGTTAATATTTTCATTAGAGTATTTGGGATAAAACATTTATCTATTGGATTATATGGGAATTGCCCCTATATAATAATAATAATAATAATAATTAGTATTATTATTATTATTATCGTTGTTGTTGTTGTTGATGTTGATGTTGATGTTGTTGTTGTTATATATTTTAAAAAATACTTTAACCTTATAAATCTATAGTTTTTCTATATTCACAAATTTTCTAAAATATGCATAATTAACTATTTATGGAAATATTTCTTAAAAATGAAGTTATTCCTACTACATCAATTTGAATGGAAAGTAGATAATCTGTTATACAAAATTTGGATCACAATCAGTCAGTTTTCAATTGTTACTACCAGTAGTAATATTTTAGAGCATTAATACTGAACTTAATTTATAAAATAAGTTGTGGTTTTCTATAAAATAATAATAATAAAGAATTAATTTAATATTTTTTTATCAATATTATCATTATTTGATTCTGGAGAGCAACACGTCTTATTTTTTTAAAAGAAAATATAGAAACTCACACAACTCAATTTATTTGCATTGTGTGTGTGTGTGTGTGTGTGTGTGTGTGTGTGTGTGTGTGAAGATCTTTATAATTTTTTAATATCACTTATAAACTAATGTTGTTGAGAATATTTGAATAATTATGCGGGAGAATACATGCGTCGTCTATATGTACTGTTATTGCAGAGAATGGTTCAATACATATTCTATCGAGTGAAATGGACAACATTGTAGAAACTTCAAAAGAGAAGTCACAAAATCAACTTGCTGTTAAACCAAGAAGGGGACGACTGTCTAAAAAAGCAAATGTGCCTAACAACAGTAATATTTTACACAAATTACAGTTCTTATTTAATTCTTAACTATATTTATATTGTTAATTTAATTATTAGTGTTAATTTCTTGGTTGGTTGTTATTATTAAAAATATGCCTTCATTATCTAAAATAATTTATACAAATTTTGAAACATATATTCTATTGATTGAAATGGAAAACATTGTAGCAACTTCACAAGAGAAGTCACAAAATCAACTTACCATTAAACCAAGAAGGGGACGACTGTCTAAAAAAGCAAATGTGCCTTACAACAGTAATATTTTACACAAATTACAGTTCTTATTTAATTCTTAACTATATTTATATTGTTGATTTAATTATTATTGTTAATTTTTTGGTTGGTTGTTATTATTAAAAAAATGCCTTCAATATCTAAAATAATTTATACAAAATTTGAAACTTAATACAATTTCTTATGTTCTCAAATTACAATCAACATATTTATTTTCTTAAATAGAATTAATAGTAAAAAAGATATATTATGAAAAGAATACAAGTGTAGTTTATAAGTTCCATCCGGCAGACGCAGAGAACTCTTCAGCTCCATCGACAAAAATGAACAATAGTGCATCTGTTGCAGTTGATTTGGCACAGAATCACCTTACTCCTAAACTAAGAAGAGTACATCCACCAATAAATTTAAATATTCCGTAATAGTTTAAATAATTTATTCATTTATATATTAATTTTATATTTCATTAAGAAGTTGAATGTTTATAACATCTATAACAGTTTAAATTATTTCTTTGTTTACATGTTAACATTAAAATTAATAATAGATAAATATAGTATATAAAACTATTCTTCTTTGGTTGTGATATATTAATATATTAGTTTTTAAATTTATGCAGAAAAGGCAATGAAATAATTCTCTCCATACGAAAATTGTAATTGAACTTAATAATCCATGTTGGATAGGGAAACAATACGGTTAAGTCATTTAGTAATCCCAAAGATAAGTTTCCTGAAAAAGGTGTTGTCAAAATGAAATTACGTCTTATTGGGAGAGTGGCACAGGTGCAAGAAAGCACAATCTTCCCAAAGCCGATGAACTTTCTATCTTAGTGGTGGTTTTGAAAAACATATTGGTGACAAGGATATTATATTAGAAAAAAGATCTAACAAATTGAAATGTATCAATGAGTTGCATCTGTCTTACCTTGCTCTAAAATATCCACTATTACTTCCTCATGGTGAAGATAATCATATGCATGATGTTTTTTTGTTAACCATCGGGAATTGATAGGAAAGAAAAGAAATTATGTGAGCCAGAGGAGTTCTTCTCACATTGATTGCATGAAAGGTAACCGAGTCACCTACTATCCTCTCTTTGCAAAAGGCTTACACAATAATTCATAGTTGATAGATATATAATAATTGAATCTGTAAGATTATGGTATGTCAGAACTCATCAAAAAGTATTGCGGAGTGAGATGTATAATGGAGTTGCTGATGCAGTAGTATGCGGTGAAAAAAAATTGCAACGTGGGTAATAGAATTGTCTTGCTAGGGATATTTACAGTGGTGCGCGATATATCATTCAAAATTACCAAGATGCTATGGTGATTTATCGATGGACTGGATATCCAGAATTGTTCATAACGTTTACGGGCAATCCAAAATGGTGAGAGATTGTACGGTTTGTCGAGAGCAAGAATCTTAGGCCTAAAGATCGTTCTGATATAATTTTAAGAATATTCAAAATGAATTTGGGTGGCTTAATTAGAGAGTTATGTGATAACCATATATTTTTGGAAATGTAGTTTTTGGTGATCATATCAAAACATACTTATTAAAATTATTTATTTAAAAATTACTTCTATACATCATAAATTTATTGGTTATTAATATGTCGTGTTTTTTTTTTTGTCATTTTATGTAGTTATTTACACTGTGGTGTTATAGAAGCGAAGCTTTTCTCATGCCCACATTCTTTTATTTCTATCTAAAAAAGATAAATGCCTTAATACAAATGGTCTTGATCGAATCATTTCAGCAGAAATCTCTTATGAAAAGGAAGATCTAAGGTATTACGCTGCAATTTCGGAGTTGTTGATTCATGGGCCATGTGGCCATTTAAAAAATCTTCCCCTTGATTGATTGATGATAAATGCACCAAATATTAACCAAAGAGGTTTTTTGAATCAACTACTTTTGATTATGATAGTTACTCAGTGCACAAACGTAGAAACACTGGTTGTACAGTAACAAAGAAAGGCGTTCCTCTAGATATTAAGTGGGTTTGTACCACACAATCCTTATTTGTTGCTAAAGTGTGGAGCATATATGAAGGTCGAATGGTGTAATAAGTCTATATCTATAAATATTTTTTGAAATATGTGAACAAGGGAAAGGATAGGGTTACAACAATATTTTATCAAAGCTGTAACAATGATGGGCGGAAACCAGCAATTGATGATATTTACATTTATTACAATTGTCGTTACATTTCTCCATGTGAAGCGTATCGGAGGATCTTTAGCTACGAAATTCAGTATAAAAATCATTCGTCATACGCATGAGTTTTCATCTTCCAGGGGAGCAAAAAGTATGATATAATGATAATGATTCATTGGACTATGTGATGAAATGTCAATCAAAACTAAAAATAGTATTTTTGTGTTGGTTTGAGGCTAGCAAGAATTATCTTGGAACTCGCAATTTGTTGTAAGTTGAGTTTCCTCAGTATTTTGTTCGGAACTCAAAAATAAATGAGTGGACGTCAATGAAGAAAGATTGCAAATTTCTCGTTTATATTATGTTCTACGGGTTCTGGTGATAACTATTATGCTCGATGCCTCCTTAATATTTTTTGAGGAGCACAATGTCACGATGATTTAAAAAAAAGTGAACAACGAGCAAAATGATACATACCGTGATGCGTGCTACTCAGTCGGTTTTTGGATGATGATAAAAAAATATATAGATGGCATCGAAGAGGCAAGTTGTTGGGGATCTGCGAATTCTGTTGGGTCCTTATTCATGATATTGCTTGCGTCCAAATACATATCTCGATCCGAGAAAAGTTTGGCAAAAATGTTTAAAATATTTTTCAGATGACATTAATTACTAATTTTTAATAGTATTCTTTTGTATATTGTCTCATATAAATTAGTTTAAATTCAATATTTTTCACATTTTTTGTATAGATTTGAAGAAGAGTGATGCTGAAATTCAAAATCTTGCTTTGCTGGAAGTGGACAAGTTGTTGCAGAACCTAAGGAAGAGGTTAAAGGAATTTCCTTCAATCCTAATTGCAACTGAAGTCGACTCTAATATTTCTTTCAACAGATTTTGCTGAGAAATTGGACTATGATCGTGATACTCTCATTGAAGGAAAAAAAACATGTTTATGACGAGATCATGAAATTTATATGATGGACAAAGTGAGGCTTATTCTTTGTTTATGGACATGGAGGAACAAACAAAAGTTTTGTCTAAATGACTCTGTCTGCAACCATGCGATCTAGAATTGTATTAAATGTAGCATCTAAAGACATAACTTCTCTTCTTCTTCCAAAGGAAGAGCCGATCATTCTAGATTTAACGTTCCATTCAATCTCCATGAAAAATCATCATGTACGATTTTCTAGGACCCCATTGTGAAATTAATGGTGCATGTAAAAATGATAATTTTGGACGAAACTTCGATGATGCATAGATATTGTTTTAAAACTTTAGACAAAACATAGAAAGATATAATGACATTCAAGAATTTGGAGGTTAGAGATATCCCACGCGGAGGTAAAACTATGTTACAGTGGAGATTTTATCAAATTCTTTCAGTCATTCTTAAAGGTACTAGGCCAAATATTTACGCAACCATCAATTCTTCTCACTTGTGGAGACAATGTATGTGTCTAAATTGACAAAGAATATGAGGCTTCAAAATCTCAACTTGAGTCCCTATTAAATTGAATTAAAAGGATTCTCAATGGATAAATAACACTGAGATTGGATAGTTGGAGGATCCAATGATGGCATCATTGAACTTGATATCTCAGAAAATCTATTATTGTTAGATAATGGTGATTCTATTTCATCGATTGTGGGTAGCAAATATCCACAACCCGGAACAAATGCTGAATGTTCTGTTTATTTGGGAATCGAGCTATAAGGTGTCTATCTTAACTTATAGGTCGTATAGTAATAGACACTAAGTGCTTTAAATAACATTATTCCTTAATAGATAAATAAATATAAAAAAAGGAAAGGAAAAAATTTGTTCATTCCGATCTGGGCTGAAAAATTACGGGTTTAGACTGTATCAGACCAAAATCTACAATGTGAAATATTTAAGGACCATGGAACGAATCAAAAAGTCACCTGATCGGGCAAAATTTGTACACCCCTAATAGCAGCCTTCACCCCTAATAGCAGCCTTCGATTAAATTTGATCGCAATTTAGGAGTTATTCTTCCAAGATTTATGTGACTAGGTGATTGTTTTCTATTCCCAAAATTAATTTTGTGTGATATAAGATTATTATTTTGAGTAGGTGTGGGGTCGTAGTTTGAGGCACGATACGATTAACAGACACGAACATGGCACGATATTATACAGTTTAGGTCGAGGCTTATATGGTTTGGAAACAGGATGATACTGGACTAGCCCGATAAACACGATAAGAAACAGTAATATTTTTAATTTTTTCTTTTTAACTTCATTTACTCGTTATTAGTAGTGTGATCCTTAATTTATCATTATTTTTAAATGTATTCGACTATTTGTATTGGTAATTTTATATATGTGCATTAAATTTATAAAGAAAATCATATATTTTTTATAAATAAACAGGCCAAATTATATAAATTTAACATTTTGCTTACTAGACCTATTTTGTTTCCGTATTTTTATCGTGTCATGCTTAGGTTTAAATTTTAGGCCTAACGATCTTATCGTGTTATATTCGTACATATGCTTATCGTGCCTGCACAATAAGAGCCCAGGATAGTTGCCCGCCCTAAATTTTGAGGAAGGATGTTGTGAATAAAATTCAATGTAGGGATGTCACCCCAAAATGTCCCTAAATTTCTCTCTAGAATTCAGATATCTTTCAATAGTACATCCTCCGTCCCTAAAAGTATATATTTTTTTCTTTTTGCGTCGCTATAGTTGATTGATTATTCATTGTTCATTCTCTTTTTGTATAAGTCCATAATGAGTACTTTGATTTTAGTATAATAATTAAAGAGGTATACATGGAAATGAAAAAGTATAGTATGTACACAACATTCCCTTGAGTTTTGTACTTAATTTTCTGTTGTTGTTGTTGTTGGGGTTGGTGGGGGTGGGGGGTGGTTAACAAGATCTTTTTAGCTAGTATAATGGTTGACTCAAGTTCAAAGGTGAGAGATGAACATGCGGAAACATAAGTTCCCATCCAAACAAGGCTTTGCCTGGAAAGAAAACTGCCAAAACAAAATTTCACCTCGCCTTAGTAAATTTGCAGTGAGATATAATTCTACAGCCATTTCAATTAAGATCTAGACAGAATTTACTAAACGAAGGGGAAATGTTCGAATATGAGAACTAATAGTCTCAAATATTATCACCAAAACAGAAATAGATAACTCTACGCCGTCCATTTTCGCGAAAATTTTCATATGGGAAGAAAAGAATACAACATCACACAGTACAGACCGACAAATTCCCGTAACATACTGTTGGCATAAAAGGCAAACATTTGGCATGGATCAGAGCCTCTATTCCTGAATAAACGGCAAACAAAATACATGTCAGATTTTGTATGTTGAGCCATCCGACGGGAGGATGAAAATCAATTAATCTTTGAAATTGAGATTGCTTCACCAAAAAACTAACAAACTATTAAACGAATGCAGGTTTTAAGTATTAAAAAAACTGAAAACATAATTTGCAATATGTAGGTTGTGGACTTCAGAATTTTCATCTCTTTGACGGGTTAGAGACTTGACCACCTTCATAAAATACTATATCGAATTTGGTTTATCAGAACTTGTAGTGTTACAATATTCGGACATGGGATTTTGTTGCACATCCACTGCCTTTTCTAAAACAAAAGTAATTACAAAAAAATAAAACCTATGTTTTAGCTTAATTAGAGAAAATGTAGTTATCTCCCATATTTACAAGTACCCCTGATATTTATTTTATTTCTATGGAGGGCTGTGTTTGTTAAATCTATACGAAGCCTGGGGGAGGAGGTGAGGGGGTATTTGAAGTTTTGAAATAGTAACTGGGTTTTCTTAAGTAGGATAATTTTCTCAATCCACCCTAAACGCAATGGTGCTACTAGTAAAACTATTTACACTTTTTCTAGAGAAAGACACCCTCAGAATCGAGATCGAATGGGTTTTCTTAACAAGTATGACAAAAATCAGAAAGGAATTTAAAAAAAGACTGTATTACTTTTTTGGGAGAGTTGTTTCACTGAATTAGACAAATGCATTCATACCATTCAGTTTCATGGATAAAACAAGACAAGTCAAGATAATGACTATCTGTCTTATTCAAGTTACTTCTCGATCTAATATTGAGCTGTCAATTCTTTTGAAGAAAACTAGTAACAAGTGAGTCTTTTGCTTGCACTAGAGATGGGTACTGCAAAGATAGGTGGGGGTGGGGGTGGGTTACTAATGTAACTTGGAAAGCTACTGTAAACATATGGGACCGACTGAATTCTAAATTTCTAATGTAAAAACTCTAGTCTCAAACAATTAAAATACGATCACCAATTGAATTCGGAAAAGTGCAAACTTGGAAAGGCCCAGTTCATGCAACATCTATAACCTGGCTTGTCAGGGTTTACAAAATAACCTGTTATTTTGTCATAATTGAGTAAACTATACCAGCATAGGCAATCATCACCACTAATTGGCAGATGCTCCAAAATAATTTTTAATGTCTTTCAGGATTATAGGGAAAATTGAGGGTGAGGCAGCATGTGTTAAAAACTATGTTTCTTGAAAATAAGCATGCATGCATATTTTACTCAACAGTCAATAAATTAGAGAATGGCAAGAGCACAATTGCAG
Organism: Phtheirospermum japonicum; assembly: GCA_014905375.1. Classification (NCBI taxonomy): domain Eukaryota; kingdom Viridiplantae; phylum Streptophyta; class Magnoliopsida; order Lamiales; family Orobanchaceae; genus Phtheirospermum; species Phtheirospermum japonicum. Next base: position 75,178 of record BMAC01000092.1, read on the forward strand.
CTAGATCAAAAGGACCACAGGCCACATGCATAAAGATATTAAAACATTATAATATTAGCATCCAGCTATATAAGTACCTCTTCCATTTCTGCAGGCTCATCTCTTTTTTGTTCAGATTCACTGTCTTTAGGTTCATTCTCTGCTTTTTCCTCAGTAATCATATTATCCTGTTGAGCAATTTCACTTTTAGACGCATTATCACCATCACTGATATTGAGATCAGCTGGAAGATGGCCTGACTTGAGTGCCTGCATGGAATATAAATAGTGGATAAATCTATTAGTAATTTTCTAAGTTACAATTTATATTGCAGAAAAAAAGATATCAAAACCAACTTACTGAGAATGAGATTATGTACTATGTTAAGTTGAGCAACAGAGAACTGTTTCCATTAAAAAAACATTTAATACATTGTCCAGTGAAATTGTCAGGTGAGATTACCTGTTCAAGCCTCGCCACCTCCTCAAGAGACTGAGTTCACAATGGCTGCATGCATGGATGTAACAGAGCGATTTAAATAATTTTAACACAATTCAAATAAGTCGAAGGGAATAGCAGTCGAACGGAAGAATCCACAAGAGTATGATTGGCTTGGTGAGACGAGAAGATGAGAATGCAAAACAATGTCCAGTATTTTCTTCCTTCTGTATAAACCCAAGACATAATTTACGTAAAATAGACATAATTTGAGGCATTGTYCTATTCTTTCTTCACTTTCTTTTATCTATCCCRTCMCCCTTTCATTTTAAAATTTCAGTYTCTCATGAAATTATGCAGGTGTAAGGCTTTTCACGTTGATTCTAGAATTGTAAGGTGAATTATGAAAAGAGAAGATGCATATACCTTTATAGCTAAAATTTGCTCTGGTGTAGGAGCCACTGGTTTAGGTGCTTGTTCTTCCATTGCAAGATCTTGAGTGGTAGGAATCTCACCGGTTACAAAAGTCTTTGCAGATTCCCTTTTAATTTCTTCTTCAGCTTCTTCGGATGCAAACAAATTCTTGGCTTCAGCTCGCTCCTGTGGGCATGCGACGTGAAACAGCATTTAGCATAATTAGACTAAACTATCACACATACAAAATATTATCCTAGTAAAGTAAACAGTTATTTGAAGTAACTCGGAAAGGAATTACTGAGAAATTGGAATATGTATTACGGAACTGACAGCGAAGGGAAAATAGCAAAACTAAACAACAAAAGGAAATTTGGGGTGATATTAAAAATCACTGGCGTAACAACAAAGAGGTGAAAATTCTAGTTTAAGAAACACACTATTGGGAAATACTGACAATGAAGAATCAAAAAAGTGAGCAGCCGCATAACACAGAATCGCCACATCATGTGACTGAGATCCAGTAAAAGTGGCAAATGCATCTTCATTTATGTGCTAAGACATATACGTTGAGTTGTAAGTGCACGTCTCTACAAAGGTCAGAACGGACAAGGACATAAGCCACATATGACATTACAGATGACACATAAGGCACTGCAGTTATCCAGTAATTCAAATTCACATAATCCTCAGTCCGATACCAGTAACAGAAACACACAAATCGTCACAGTATGTGCATGAGAACTGAGAGATTAATACTCCATAAAGATTTCAAATAATAATTATACTCATACAAACCTCTCTTTAAAGACATGAATATAGGTCTGAAGATTCAAAATCTTTTACAGTAAATTCCACAAACATGAGCCCTTAGATTGCCCCCTCTTCCATCTATAACAAAAGAGGTAATATTGAAACTACAAGGTAATTAGACTATGTAGTGTGTGCTTAAGCTAAGGGATTTACTTAGAGATATTAAAAACCCACAAGTAAAAGGAAAAGAGTTCCATTCTCAAGAGACCTATTAAAATGAAAATTTATGATGTTGGCTGGTAGCCTTCATATCTTAACAATTCATTCTTCATCAATTACTAACATT
>BMAC01000092.1:109286-144286 GCA_014905375.1 Phtheirospermum japonicum
TGTTTCTGTGTGTATGTCTGTATTTATATAAAGATTTCCTGAATACACATTACAATGTTCTAATAGTATCTAAAATTATAAATCTTTTTCCCTGTATTGAAAGATCTTTATTATTGGATTGTTTGTTTCAATTTCAAAGACTGGTCCCTACAAATAATTGACAACAGACCGCTTACACAACGCACAAGTGTTGTAATTCATTACGACAATGGCCCCAAAAAAGTTGTATGTACTCTACAACAATAATCACACACATAAAAAAAAATAATGTATCTTTCCGTAAGAAGAATGCGAATGTTGAAAAATGCCATGGAGATCAGTTGTACTAATTGTATCTCATTATATTCAATTCTCAGGCATCAACATTTAGCAAATATCTGGAAATCAACAATTTGAAGAAGAATGTGAATGTTGAAAATTTTCTCCAATCAATTGTCAAAATGCCATGGAGATCAACAAATAATTTTGATGATTTTGGAATATATTGCATGAGACATCTAGAACATATAAGGGGAAGTTGGACGTGGATGGATGGAATGCAGGTTTTACTAAAGATAATGTAAGTAAATTTAATTAGAAGTTTATACTTATTTTCTTTGTATTTATTGATTTTTCTTGTATATTTCTTCAATAGGACAAAGATTTGTTGAAGACATTGAGAGCAAAGTACTGTTCAACAATCATAATGATGGAGAAGAATATGAGGAGGAAAACACTGTTGAAAGATGTGGAACGTGTGATTTGTCTGTTGTAGTGATATTCTGAGTAAAAACAATATTCTTGTTTAGGTCTGTTTCATGTAGCAAATTCAGGTGTTGGAAAATATTATGGTTTCTATTGTTTATGTTTCAGTTCATGCTTTACATTAATGGTACGACGTTGAGGCGTTAGAAATGACACACGATTTTATTGATAGTATGCTTTGGAATTTTAGTTGTATGTGGTTGTTAGATTTGCTGCTTAATATGCATGCTTTGGAATATTAGTATTATATCATAAGTTTCTAATTCTTTTATTTTAAGAGATTGGATACTTTTATATAGTTGTAATGCTAAATGCATGATATGTTAAATACTCATTTGAATGTCAAAATTAAAGTTTGTGTATAATGTTCTTGTATTTTTAAGTTTACTAATTAAAATTTTCATTTATTTTACATATGAGATATACATATATCATCACATATTTCACATATACATGAATACGAGCCACACATATACCAGCCAAAACCCTAAACCGTAAACCATAAAACCCTAAACCATAAAACATTAAACCCTAAAAACCCTAAACCTTAAACCCTAAACCCTAAAATGGAAAATTAAACTTTAAATCCTAAATCTCGGTCAGATATCATCACATATATCAGCCACATATCATCCTACAAACCAGACACATATCATCTTACACATCAGCCACATATCATCCCACACACCATCCAAATATCATCACATATATCAGCCACATATCATCCTACAAACCAGACACATATCATCTTACACACCAGCCACATCTCATCCTACGCACCATCCAAATATCATCACATACACCAACTATACATCATCATATACACCATCCACACATCATCACATATAACATCCACATATCATCACATATACTAGCCACACATAATCACATACACCACACACCATCTACACATTTTGAATCACCAGCCATTTATTTGTTAGAATAAATTCTAAGATTCAAAAATTAACCACAACTAACGAACAAACATATAACCTTTTCATAAAAAAAAGTCATTACGATTACAATAAAAAAGATTGGATAAAAAACACCAGTCCAAAAATAATAAAATAATACAATCTAAAAAATAAAAATTAGTTATCTCTCTATTTTGTCATATATCGAAAAAATACTAACTATAAACAGACTTTAAATTAAAAGAATTACAACTCAAAAGAATGTAGCAATGGTGGAAGCTTTGAACTCGTATTCGGACTAACAACTATGAAATTCGAACTTGATGTTGGACCAACACCTGGATGCACAACATAACCGTCTCCGACAAATGTAGAAATACCATCCTGAAAAAAAATAGAATAGAATGAAAAAACGACCACATTACAGAAAAATAATATATAAATTACAGAATAAACACCTGTAGCTTTCTACGGCCTTTTTAGTTTGTGACTCGGCAATTTGCGCTCGATTTCTTTTTCCTTTTGCTTGGTTGCGCTTCTTCTCAAGTATACTATTCTCCCTTTTATTCCGCTTACCTTTCTCACGACAACTTTGAGGATTTTGAATAACACTACTCAACGATGGATCAATACAGTCTTCAAAATAAATGGGACCGACTTCATGTATAATACTACATTTAGCACTTTCAAAAGCTTCTTCACACTTTGATCGAGCTTCAATATTGTCTTCACTCGCTAAAATCAACTTCTGAAACTTTCTATTCATTTGAATCCTCCATAACGAGCCCGCCATCGATTTACTCGAAGAATCAAATACAGGAACATCATCTAAAACACGATCACTAACAATATCCTTGAGCCATGTTTTTGTAACATATCTCTCCGGAATGGCACAAACACAATGTATATTCATTACACGCAAACAATGACAGCACAAAATACCAACCTCAAAAAATAACTTGCACATGCAAGATACCGACAAATCTGCAGCATTAAAAGTCACTGCATGTTTTATAACATCCCTACCCTCAACCCATACATGATATGTTATAGTAGACCCTTCTATAGAGAAAAAGGATTGATGACATGCAGCCCCTTTCATATATTGATCTTCAAATAAAGAGAAAGCTTCAATTGTATAACATCTCTAGCATGTAAAACTAACTTCACATCATTTAAGGCCATAGATGGTGTACCTAGCATGCAACGTACGTCATCTCCATTCTCTTTACTCCTCCACTCGGACACAACTCCAATGAACATGTTGTAGAAATCGCAAAGTCCATCCGTCTTTGATAATTTCCTCGTAAGAGCATGATTTGTGCTTTCACTTCTTTGAGAAGATAAAATGCCACCTGAAAACCAATCCTTGTTAAACGCAGGACACCATTTTGCTCGTATATCATAAAGCCTTTTTAACCAAGCATTATTCAGACATTCATAATCTGTAAGCATCCTGAAAAAAAAAAAATCAAGCATTACTGACACTTATCAAAACACTTTATACCAAAATATCATTAGCAAAACAGAAAACTCTAAAAACCTGAATCTGTTTCAGATATCATCACACATTAGTGACACATTCCATCACACAACACTTATAGTTATCATCACACTTTACTTCCACATATCATTAGCGAAAAAGCAAAACCCTAAAACCAGATTGTACTTCACATATCATCACATTACTTACACAGATATCATCAAGCACCACATATATATATCATCACACATTGCTGACACATATCATCATAATTTACTTTAGCAATAAAGAAAACCCTAAACATGAATCTATTTCAGATATCATCACATACTACTGACATATATCATCACATAATTCTACTACATATCATCATATAATAAGTCCAAATATCATCACATGTTGCTGTAATATATTATCAATAAAAATTAACACATAATTTAAACATAAAAATATTTACTTACTTTTCCCAATAAAACTGGAATTCAGCCTCTGTTTCAACGTATTTGAGCAAATAGTTGAAAAGGCTATAAAACCTTTTTGACTTCTTAGCGGTCTGATGTATGTCTTCGAATTTTACCCAATATGCCAAACGCAGACTCGAGGTCGTGACATTGGGGAAATCCTAGAAATATCAGCAGCCATGGTAGCAGATTGGTCGGTCATAATTGTAATAGGGTGCTTACCACCTATAGATCTCAAAAAAGCGCCAAACAACCACTCAAATGACTCAATTCTCTCATTCATAAGCAACCCATACCAAAACATCACATTCTTACCATGATGGTTCATGCTAACAAATTGACCACAAATCATATCGTATTTGTTAGTGCGATACGTAGTATCATGCACCAACAAATCACCAAATAATTTGTAATCCTGCCGCATAAGACCATCTCTCCAAAAGAAACTACAAGTCCTAGACTCACTATCCACCTCAAAATCGAAAAAAAAGTCCTTCTCATTAGCTTGCCTATTTCTAAAAACTTGAATTAAAGTATTTGAATCAGTACCATCAAATACGTTTGATTTACTATGCATTATATGCATCTCTAGTGCTAAACCCTAAAAAAGGTGAACCACCAGACTGGTTTTTCAAAACCCGAACATCATCGGCCACACCAACACCACTTTTTTTTTTTTAATTCTTTAAGGTAAGCAAGTTGAGTTGGACAAATTTATCTATGAGATGGAAGAAGATGACTAGATGTAGGTGGATATAATGTATGTTGTGATCATTTTTATGTGCAGTAACAACCCACAAACCACTGCGATCAATATCAAATCGAATAAAAGAAGGACAGCCTATTCTCACATCTAATTTCGCATAAGAGCTACTTTTTTTTTTGAAACTTGTTTCTGACCAGCCTTAGAACAAAGAAACATTTTCATCGAAATTGAGCCATCAACACTCTTCCTATCCTTCCCCTTCCTAACACTAAACCCAACCCTAAACGCATGATCATTATACAAATTATAAGCCTCGTCAATGGAATTTACTATAATGCCAACCAAATCATCATCACGTATTGCTCTCTCAGCTGACTGGCTATCACCAACAATAGAATTCACTACATAAGACAAAAAAAAATAAAACAAACCAAAAATATGTGATTAATACAAATATTAATCACATATTAATACCAAATATCACCACATAATACCGAGACAACTCATCATATATTACATTCAGATATCATCACATTCTACTTTCAGATATCATCACATACAGACTGACATATCATCATATTCTACTTTAAGATATCATCACATTCTACTTTCAGATAACATCACATTCTACTTTCAGATATCATCACATTATACTTTCAGATATCATCACATTCTACTTTCAGATATCATCACATACAGACTGACATATCATCACATTCTACTTACAGATATCATCACATTCTACATTCAGATAGCATCACATTCAACATTCAGATATCATCACATTCTACTTTCAGATATCATCACATGTAGACTCACACATCATCACACATTCCCTTCCATGAATCGTAAAAGGAGAAATCATATACCTGCTCCTGTAATAGAACTATTTTTATCAGTGTTCGAACTCGCACCATTCCCAGAAATCGGAATATTTGCAGTAGAAACACAAATCGAAAGAGCTGCAGCAACAAAAATAGAAATAGCTTAAACCTAATTCAATACGAAAATAAATAAACTTCAAAAAATAACTTACCCTCGAACTGATTCGCGTCCATTGGAACCTCTAACAGATTCAAGTCTATTGGAATTAAAAGGATTTGTGGAGGTGCAGCAGCAATTGATCGGCGGTATTTGATAAAAATCGTAGAAAATCTCTCGGCGCTGATCAGTTGTTAAATCAGAACAAGGAGAATAGCCGGTGATGATAAATCTCTCGGCGTCGGTGATGATCAGTTGGAAATCTCTCGGCAGTGATCGATTTTTGTTCAGATTGGCGATGGAGTATTTTGAGAGGCAGCGCGTATGGTTGAAAGGGTTCAGAAAAACAAAATGGAAAAGGCGCGAGTAATTATGAAAATGCTTTTTTATATGGGAGAATGGGTACACATTGCAAGGTGCACTGGGGTCCAACTAATAAATTGCCGTCATCTTCACAGTGATGTTCGGAAAATATTAATTTCATAAAAAGGAAGTTTGAATATGAAAATAATAATTTGATACATTATTTTACGGAATAAACATTCTTCCTTATCTTTCCTTACATTAAACTCAATTACCAATTATTTCCGATTTTACACAACAAAATATTTATAAATATTTAGAAATCAGATTCCCTAATTCATGGTACGTATGATTTATCATTATCAATTCTAAAATCTATTAAACAATTAAAAGTCAGTGAAAATAGTACAGTGATTCTACGTTAAAATAGTGAATGATGATCACAACCTAAAAATGTACTTTCCTTTTCATAATTGATTTAACATCATCTATGTAAATATAAAATCTAAAATAAATTTAAGATGAATTCATTATTTATTTTAATAAATTACTCTTAATTTACATAGCTTTTGAAATAATTATTGTATATGTAACCAATTATTATCCTAAAAATACTAATCACCAAAATTTGTAAATCTCTATATCTTTTATTTCCATGGATTATGTAAGCACTATATTAGTATCCCTTAAATTAGCAACGGATTTCAGGCCTTATATTCTCGAAAATTAGTTGGATATATATAGCAATATATAAGCACATTTCCCTTTCATCATCCTCCATCTCTCCACCCCTGATCTCATAGATAACTTTTTTGCTTATGCTTTAGAGTAAATTCATGATAACTGTACTTAATTATTTGATTTTTTTTATATAAAATATTGAACTTCACTTACACTCTTTTTTAAATAGCTCAGATTTTGATTGTCTACCATCACTCCATAAAAATGACACTGAGCAAATCACAGATTAATAATATTTTTTATTAACATCGATGAAATTTACGTTATAGTGATGACAATTTATAATATACATTTTTAAAAGCGTCTTATTACTAGATTATTCTTTTCAAATATTTCTCATTTTGACATTACTTAATTTATAAAATTAATTAAATTCTTTAATAAACTCTTACACTTTTATATTTTTCTTATATTTGCCCGCGAAAATCGCGGGTTTTACACTAGTATATATATATAGGATTGGGTTCAAATGAGAACCCCGTCATTATATGTGAACCTAGGGACTAATCCTGACCTTAGATCTAATATTCCACAGTGCAATTATATGTCCAGGTTCATTGTGCTTTTTACACAGTACTGTAGTGCTAAAATCAGTCCAGTTTTTTTAATTTAATTATATATATATATTTTTTACATTTTAAAATATGCAATATGTATCTTAAATTTTAGATCTTGAGAATTTGATTAATTTGATATTTATTTCATTCAAAACGAATAAAATTTGAAAAAGTTATGGTTTGTTGAAGATTTGAGTTTCATTTCAAACTTTTGAATTTGCAGTTTATTAACGAAATTTGCGATGCTTTTTGTATACAATCGTAGTGTTTTTTTTCTTAATCAATTGTGCTTTCTAAAGAACAATGTAGTGATCTTTGTAAACGTTGATATATTCCAAAATACTATTTTTTTATACTATTACCATGCTGACATGTCATGATCTCAACCATCAAGATTATCCAATCTAATGGTCAAGATGAGTCCCTAGGTTCACATATAATGACGGGTTCTCATTTGAACCCAACCCTATATATATATATATACATATGTCTGTGTGTGTGTGTGTGGTTTGTGAAAGTCATAAGACAACACAACACTTAGTCTTTAAATGAAATTTAATTTTGATTTCTTACTGTAAGGGGTGTGATTTCTACAAATCAAATAAATTATAAGCTTATATATATATATATATATATAAAGGAAATATTGAAATCCCCAAGGGTGCCCCCCAACCCACATACACACACCCTAGTTTTATCCCTGGATAAATCACTCTGCAGATGTGTGTACACTACAAATAAAATAGGTGCACTGTTGTCCATCCCCGTGTTATGTGCATCACTTATATGTTACTCTGCAGATGCATCTAGATATACACTACTAATAGAACATTCATCTATTTACTACAGAGAACATTATTTAAATGGAAATATCAGTAGCAGACAATGACGACAACAGAACTCTAACTCAAATGCAAAGGAAACAAAGATCAAATAAAAGAGTATGGAAGAACCTGATTCAGATAAAAAAAGTTAAAAATATAAAAGACCATTAGCAAATAGAGAAGAAATAATAGAAAACACATATGTAAGAATCTGAGATTACAAGCCTGGAAAAGAAGATGGAGATGAAGAACCAGATGAAGCATATAATGATGAAGTGTATAAGATTGAAGCACCATCTAAGAAATCGAAAAAAGAATAAAAAAACATTTAAGAACATAGCGAAGACGAAGTTAAACTAGGATGCTCCAAAGAAATTGTTTGAAATAATAAATAAAATGTTAGAAGAGTTGCTAAAGATATATGTTTTGGAGGATTACTGAAGCTTAAGATATTCAAGATTGACACAAGACTAAGTATATATGGTTGAGAATGTGTATCGATGCATCATGTCTTGGCAATGAAGGACTGCCTTTGACGTGAGGAATACATTAGTTATTTCTCAAGGTCAGGATGCAGAGGCGGATACAGAAATTTATTTGGTGGGGCACCGAGTCAACGATACAAATAATACAATAATATACATGATAGAAAAAAAAAGTCCTTAAAATTATACTAAAATTTACAACATTCCATAACAAGTCATAAAAGTTGGGAATAAAACTACAACACTTGTTCTCGTCGAGTTCTCATATTTTGAAATCGACTTACAATAGCATCAACACTAATATTCAAAAACAAGTCCTTCTCTAAATACGTAACCAAACAATCATTCAATAATTGATCTCCCATACTACTACGCAATTTATTTTTCACATACGTAATTCCAGAAAATACTCTTTCAACACTTTCCGTCGCCACGGGGAGAAGCAGCACTAATTTCAAGAGCAAATACACTTTTGGACGAGTTTCATGATTTTTTGTCTCCACAAGTTTCATAGAAAGCTCATTAAGATTCTTCACCTCAAAAAATCTCTCATCATTTCGAATATCAACAATGAAGTTGCGAAGTGAATGTTCAAAAAATAACAAATCAACACTTGGGAATTCACAAGGATAGAACTCGGCAAGTCGAATCAATTTTGTTATGTCAAATGAAGAAAATTGTTGCGGGACTAAAACAAGACATACAAATAAGTAATTCTTTACTTACCTCAAAAAATCGATTTTCAAGTTATTTCAATTGTAGACCAATGACACTTAAAAAAACTTCAACTCGAAAATGATGAAGATTTCTCACTTGCGGCATACTACCACGAAACTTTCGTCTTCCCGTGACAACATGATTTTCCTCCATGTTAAGAATATCAATGCCATACTTCATCATAAATGAAGTAACTTTATTCATTTGAGAATCCCATCCATTCTCTCTCATCTCTTGTAAATTACTCTTAGTCACATCAACCATTGCCATATCATTCACAATATCTTGATCACTTTTTTGTAAGGCCATGTTCAACTCATTTGTTATTCCAAATATACTCACCATCAAATGCGCTAGGAAAATAAAATCAAAAGACATCAACATGTGTGTTAATGACTCGGCTTTATTCTTGTCAACACTATCCAAAAAATCTCCAATGGCATCAAGCGACTCAGGAATTATAGGGTAAAAATTAATCACATTCAAAATAATTCTAAAGTGAGATCCCCAAGGAGTGTCACCGGGCCTACTTAGACTAATCTTCTGATTCAAACCGATTCCCGATTCAAGTTGACCTAATGATAGTGCCTCTACAACACGTTCGGCTTGTCGTTGTCGGAGGAACTCTTTCCTCTTAGGTGAACCACCCACAAAATTCAACAAAGGTCCAAGTACATCAACAAATAACCAACCTCAATCAACATTTTTTTTAGCAACAGCAACAAGTGTCAATTGAAGTTGATGAGCAAAACAATGAACATAATATGCAGATTGAGATTCACTCATGATTAAAGTTTTGAGACCATTAATTGCACCTTGCATATTACTAGCACCATCATAACCTTGACCCCGAACTTTAGAAAAACCTAGAGAGTGCTCCATAAGTAATGACTCAATTGCAGCTTTAAGTGTCAAAGAAGTTGTATTACCGACATGAACAATACCAAGAAATCGCTCTATTACATTGCCTTTTTATTAATATATTGTAAACAAAGAGCCATTTGTTCTTTATCAGATACATATGTAGATTCATCATCAAGAATAGCAAAAAAATCATCACCAAGTTCATTAATGATTGCTTTAGTCGTTTCTTTTGCACAACAATTGACAATTTACCTTTGAATTGAAGGAGCTATCATTTGACAATTACCCGGTGCATTTTTCAAAACAACACTTTGAATATCGAGATTATCCATTGCATATAATTTTAGAAGTTCAAGAAAATTATCTCGATTGAATGAAGTCTCACTTCATCATGACCACGAGTGGGCAACCCTTGAAATAAAAGCCACCTCAAGCATTTAATAGAAGCCTCTAATCGCTTGCGATACTGAATTCTGACTTCCTCGGATTGCTTCGAGATACTAGATAAAATAGAACTATTTTGATTTTTAAAATAATTTAAATCTCCTACAGCTTTATTATGAGCACTCTTAATTCCACTAACATATTTATCATATGCTTCTGTTTTGTTCCAGGCTCTAAATCCCCCAACAACGAAAGCATCCCCTCCAACTGAGTTTTCATTCTTGAATAAATTTCATGGAAAACAAAAGACCGCAACCTTTTCAACACTATACTCAAGCCAAGATTTATAATTTCCAAACCATTTAGGGTTAGACTTTTGCATTTTTTTCCCAATAGGACTTTGAGGAAAGTTGTAGTTTTCGGGTTGACAAGGTTTTCTTAGAATATATTCCCTCCTAACTATATCCACATCATTTGGATGAAACTCAACGATCTTTTTTCTCTTTCCCGGGTCTTGAGGAAGATTTTTAACATCCATTGTGGTTAATCTTCCCTCATCATTTGGGGCTTGATTCATAGGATTTGGACTAGTCTCGTGATGGAGAATTATTGATTGATGAAAACGAGCTTTGTGTACTTGCTTGGCGATGATGGTTTGCACTAGAGGCATCTCCGCGTTCTTTGTGTACTTTTTTTTTTGGGAAAAAATTTGAAATATACCTCTCATTCATTCTCTTCATTCTAGATTTTTTAAGAAATACGATACTCAATAACAAAAATAAAAGAAACTAACTCATATATGTATTAAAAATAAAGATATTGATAAATAAAAATTAAATTATTTCCCCAAAAATCAAACAATCACCAATAATATAATCACAAACCAAAATAAAAATCAAACAATAACATATTTCATTTAATCTAAGTTAACTAAGTGATTACATAGAAAACTGAATTCGAAATTTAGGTTTTCAAGTAACAAAAAAAAAATAAAAACAAATAAAAGGCCAAATCTTATATTAGAAATCTCAAGATTTAAATAAAATATTTACCTTCTTATTTGCTACTTGATTTTATCACAAAAGGAGAAAAATATGGAGCCAAGTGTTGCAGCATTCAATCAAATAGTTTTTGTTTTCTTTTCTTCTAACAAACAACTCGACTGCCCTCTTTTTTTCTTCCCAAATTATGGCCGACCGTGTCTATCCCTCCTCTTTTCTTTATTTTTTTTCCTTCTCTCTTTGTATTTGGGGGAGTGGGAAGGGAAGGGAATTGGTTAATAATAATAGAAAGGGCTTCGGTTGTTGGGCTAATATATATATTTTCTTGGGCCAATATTTATATTTCCTTATTCAGTTATTCTTGGGCCAATATATATATATTTCATTCCCTTTTAATTTGGCGGGGCATAAATTCTTTTTTTTACCTATGAAAAATAAAAAAAAGTTTGGTGGGGCCGGTGCCACCCAGGCCCCACAATATATCCGTCTCTGTCAGCATGTGGCGATTGAAGGAGATAAAAATAATATAACTGAGGAATGTGATTCATTTTTAAACAAAAAAAAAATATCGGGAAAAATATTAGAAGATATGATTATGAAGGTGAGTGGTTCGACTTACATGATAGGGTTTAGCTCGTAGTCGGAACCTCTAGTTTTGTAACCTTTATTAGGTTCAATATAACGAATACCACAAAATCTCTCTTGAATTCATCTTCATAACACCTCTTCTAAAAAATTCTCCTCGCATTTTGTTTGTTAAAGGAGAATGTAATACCCGACATTAGATTTAAGACTGTTCTTATTATTTATTTATTATTATTATTATTATTATTATTATTACTATTATTTCTCATTATTATTATTATTATTATTATTATTATTGTTATTATCATCATCATCATCTTCAAAACCCAATTTCAAGTAAATCCAGTGGAAATGTAAAACTTGATCAAGAACCGCTTCCGCGTATATGTTTCATTTTGATGTAGAAGCATGTTCATTAAGGATTTTATATTCTATCATTTGGTATTAGAGCATCGTTTGGCCTCCATCTTGCTGTTTTTAATTATCTGAAATCATGTTTTTAATATTAGAGAATCCATTTTTTAGACCGTAAGAAAACAAGATTTTTGGGATTATGGAACTTGAATATTATGTGTTTTGGGATTAGAAACCTTTTCGTTGTTTGACTTTGGATGATTATGTAATTTTCCCATGATATTTTAGGTTACGATCGCATGTTATGACTGTCTGTTGTACACGGGTTTTTAGGTTTTTTTGTCAGGCCTATTCTTTTGATATGGGTTGACCCGGCTAGATAGAGAAGATGACTAGCATTAAAAAAATACATATAAAAAATTGACACTAGGATGATTCGTATCTAGGTCTATGGGTCCTGGTTCAAACTCTGTGACCATTACTCTATTTATGCTACTTGTGAGTTCCGAACTAATATTTTATTATATTAGCGCTTGGTCAGTAGTATTGCGCATGAACATTATTTGATGATTTAAGTGATTTGTTATCTATAATAAATCATTTAAGTGCATGTTATTTTTGTTTAATCATGCATTTTATGTCTTATTCATGAGAAGTATTTACATATTAAAGCATGTCATTTTGGCATATATTGTTGAAATTTGTGAATTTAAATTATTCACATAGAATTGATTTTTTTGCCCAAAACTTTAATTGTGTATTTACAGTTGTCTAAGTCATTTATATATTTTTAATTTTAAGAGTAGCCAAAATATCTTTAATAAATTAAATTTATATAATAAAGTTGAATTTTAAGTTCACATTTAGAATAGATATATATTGTAGTTAATTATACATAATATGAAAAGATTATCCACGGGAAATTTTACTATATTTATATAATTAATTAGTATAAGATGTCAAATTATATTTTATTTTACCCACATGGGTTAGAAAATGGGATATAATTTGATAGTTTTATCATGAAGTTGAATGAATCTAACTGAATTAGAACTTTAGCCCACATGGAGGTTTTATGTCTTTAGATTCATATTAAAATATGATTTACATTGGTAAAATATTTTATATGGTTTTAAGAATCTTTAAGTTTAATAATATGAGCATGTTGTTTACTTAATGCAGTTATTCAATCTGTTAATTTCTATGATATGAAACTTGATGTTCTTGAGCTCAATGGGGACAAATATAAAACTTGGAGGTAGAGAATTCTCCTTCATTTGGGGTGGATCGACACTGATTATGTTATCAGGAAAAATGAACCACTAGCTATAACCGAAGACAGTAACCCTGATGATATTGATCTATGAAAAATAGGAGCGATCTAATCGCCTCTGCATTATGTTCATAAAGACTAGGATATATCAGCTGGGATTTAGGATTGCGTTAATCAATATGACAAATTTTGTGTTTTGTTGAAGGCGATTGATGATCAATTTATTTATCTTGACAAAGCATTGGCTAGTACCCTTTAAATGAAATTCTCATCCCTTAAGCTTGCTAGGATTCGAGGCATGCTTGAGCATATCATGTGCATGAAAGACGTAGCGGCTCAACTTAAAACACTCAAAGTTGAAATCAGATTCTTTACTGGTTCATTTTGTTTTGTGTACTCTTCCTCATCATTATGGTCCTTTTTTTTTCAAAGAAAAACTAAAAACATAAGATAAACCTTTGTTGGTTCACAAATCAATTCAAGTTCACTAATAGATCAAAAAATCATTGTCTGCACATTCCTGAAAAACTGCTGAAAAGTAACTATGTTAACAGTAAGATTATCAATATCATCCGACCAATGGAAAACTCCATGTGGCAAGACCAGCACTAAACTTCAATGATACTTGATAAAGCCAATTTCCTTAGAGTTGCTTCGGAAACACTGTCTGCAGCACATCAGCCCGTACTTTCGGATCAACTCATGAGGGTTCCCACACACACGGCATGTGCGGGATCCGGGCCCGTAGTTCTTAGGGTGAGAGTTCCTTTTAAGATCTCTTATAACACACATAAAGATAAATGGTACATGAATGAATTAATGACTATGTGTGCTCAAGAGGGACGATTGGCTATGGAAAATGGTGAGAAAGTGAGTATGAAAACAACATTAGGAAAGAAAAGGAATTTCCAGGATAGGTCAAGATTCCTCCCAAGAAGGATATCAAGAAAGAAAACAAGTGCTTCTTTTGTAAAAAGAAGGGGCACATAAAGAAGGATTGTCTTAATTTTCTTAAGTTGGTAAAAAGGAAAGGTAATAAACTTTCATTTGTTTGTTATGAGTCTAATATAGTTGATTGTAATCATAACATATGGTGGATTGATTCTGGTTCTATAATCCATGTTACCCATTCTTTACATGGATTTCAAAACCTATGGAAACTAGTGGGAAGTGAGGAAACATCTACTCTGGAAATAAGATGCCCTCACATATGGAAGAAGTAGGAACGTGCAAAATAATTTGAAGTAGTGATTTAATTTTACATTTGGAATAGACTTTTTATATTCTTAGTTTTGCTAGGAGTTTAATTTCAATTTCAAGACTAGCATCATGTGGTTTTTCCTTTAACTTTTCAGACTCGTATTTCAATTTATCTTATAAGTCTAATATTGTTGGAAGAGGTACTTTGTTTGATAGTATTTTCATCTTAGTTTGAAAAATGATGACAAACATACTAATTTGCATGTTCATCATACTATTAGTGTTAAGTGATGTGTTATGAAAGAAGAATCTTCTATGTTGTGGCATTGGAGATAAGGACATATCATCATGATAGATTCAAAAATTTATAAATGATGGAGTACTTAGAGCTTTAGATTATTCTGATTTTGAGACTTGTATAAACTGCATTAAGGGTAAGCAGACTAACAAGTAAGAGAAAGGTGCCAAGATGAGTTCTGAAATATTAAAAATAATCCATACGGATATTTGTAGTTTTGATATAGATGCATACCATGAAAAGGATCTTTTATTACCTTTATAAATGATTACTCATTCTATATGTATCTCTACTAACATAATAATAAACATTAAGCTTTAGATGCTTTTGAAGTCTTCAAAGCTGAGGTAGAGAAACAATGCGAAAGCAAATCAAGATTATGAGATCAGATAAAGGTGGAGAATACCACAGTAGATATACTAAGAGTGAACAAGCATCCATTCTATTTGCAAGATTTCTTCAAGAAAATAAGATTGTTGCCTAATATACCATGTCTGGTTCTCCGGACCAAAATGCTGTTGCTGAAAGAAGAAATTGAACATTAATGTACATGGTGCAAAGTCTGACCTTGTGGCTAAAACTCTTAAAATGACAGTGTACATATTAAATCAGGTTCTAATGAAGGTAGTCTCAAAGATGCTATTTGAGTTATTCAAGGGTTGAAAACTGAGTTTGCGACATGTACGCATTTGGGATATCTGACTGAAGTAAGAGTTTATAATTCTCAATAAAAAGAAGTTGGACCCAAGGACCATAAGTGGGTATTTCATTGGATATGTCAAAAGGTTTAAGAGATATAATTATACTTTCCATCTTATAGCACTAGGTTTGTGGAATCAAGAAATGCAAAATTTCTTGTAAATAATTTGATTAGTGGGAACAACAAATCTTTTGAAATTTTCTAGTTCTGAGATAGCTAGACCATTCCCATTTCAAGTTATAGAGTGCTAACTATTGTTAAAAATGCGTCTCAAGTCCAAGCGCATGTTTAGCAGCTAATCTTGAATGTTCCACAAAATATTGATCAAAGTTTTGTAGATCTTGAAGTTCAACAGATACCTGAACCTATTAAACAACTAATTGAACAACTTGCTGAACAACCAGTTACACAACCTATTGTGCAACAAAATCCTAACACTCAAAACAATGTTGATCAAGGGTTATGGAAATCTACAAGAACAAGGAAGCTAAAATTTGAGTGACTATGTTGTGTTTTACAAGAATGTGACTACATATTGGAGCAAAAGATGATCTTGAAATATCTTCACAGGCCAAAAGTTGCGATAAATCAAATTTATGATATAATGCCATGAAAGAAATATGAATTCTTTGGCCTCTAACAAAGTCTGAAATCTCATTAAGTTGCTTGATGGTGTAAAAGTCATTGATTGTAAGTGGGTCTTTAAAAAAGAAAGACTCATAGGGCAACATAGAGAGATAAAAACCAAGAGTTGTTGCTATGATATTCAATTAAAGAGAAAGAATTAACTATATAGAGACTTTTTATCCTGTATCTAAGAAAAACTCGCATTGGATAATTATGGCATTAGTGGCCCATTTTGATATTGAATTAAATCAAATGGATTTGAAGACGGAATTCCCCAATGGTGATCTAGAGGCAGTTATTTATAAAATGACCTGAAGGTATTTCCTCTATTGACGATGAGCATTTAGGATTTTTCAAACTTAATAAATCTATATATGGACTGAAACAAGCATCTCGTCAGTGGTATTTTAAATTACATGAAATTATCACTTTATTTTGTTTTTAAGAGAACATCATGGATCAATATATACACCAGAAGTTTAGTGGGAACAAGATTTGTTTTCTAGTTCTATGTGGATGGCATACTACTTCATCTAATGATAAGAGTTTGTTATATGAATTGAAATAATTTCTCTCAATGAACTTTTATATGAATGATATAGATGAGACATCTTATGTCATTGGTATTAAAACCCATAAGGATTTGCCTTAATATACCTACATTAATAAAGTTTTAGAGAGATTTTGTATAAAGGATTGGTCACCGAGTGTATCATCCATCATAAGAGGTGATCAATTCAATTTGAATCAATATCCAAAAAAAAAAAAAAAAAAGATCTTGAATGAGAACAAATGAAAACCATTCCATATGCTTCAGATGTCGGAAGCCTTATGTATGCTCTAGCCCGTACCAGAATAGCCATTATATTTGTTGTTGTAATGTACGAAGATGTAAAAGTAATCGAGATATTAACCACTGGAGAGATGCAAAGAAGGTATTGAGATATCTTCAAAGGACAAAAGGTTATATGCTCATTTATAGACGAACTGATAATTTAGAGGTGATTAGTTACTCAGATTCAGATTTAGCTGGTTGTGTTAATTTACGAAAGTCAACTTATGGATATGCTTTTATACTCATTAGTGGGATATTTCCCGAAGAAGTGCGAAATAGACTTCAATTGCTACTTTTACTATTTGAAAGCTAAGTTCGTTTCATGTTTTGAAGCTACTAGTCATGGTATTTGGTTAAAGAGTTTAATATGGGCTTAGAGCTTTGGACTCTATATGTAGACCATTGAATATGTAGTGTGATAATTAAGCTGCAGTCTTTATGGATAAGAACAATAAAAGTGGTAGTCGAAGTATGCACATCGACATTAAGTACTTAGCCACAAGAGAATGTCTTAAGGAAAAGAAAGTTGTCATTAAACACATTAGCACTGAATCAATGATTGTTGATCCTTTAAATAAAGACATTCAACCAAAGAATTTCAAGGATCTGTAGTATGAATGGGACTTATTTCCCTAATGTAATTTTAGTAGTACGTACGTATATGTAGAATTACTATTGAAACTCTTATTCAGTTGATAATTTATTGGTTTGGTGAACTTATTTATCTTGGAAATTATCATTAGGTTTTGGACCTATAATAAACATTGAGTTTATTCATTAAGTTTTGTAACTACATAAAGAATTTGGGAACAAAATACATTGTAATACATACTTGATATTACTTGCTTTTAGAGGACTTATCTCTCCAATTCATGTCTTTTGTATTCTTGATTGTGTTTGCACCAAGTGGGAGAATGTTGGAACTCATGTATTTGTGTGGTGCAGTAGTTAAACAATTTTTGAGATAGCAGTTATCAAAATCTCAAGTTTCATGTACGGGTGGTTACAAGATTTGAGAGGTAATTTTTATGGTAAAATAAAAAAAAGTAAAATAATAAAATTATATATATATATATATATATATAATTTGTCCTTGGGTACTCTTTTTATCTCTTAATACATATGTAAAACACCATCTATTTGATTGAGAAGAGAAGAGAAATCTAGTAGATATGGCAGGATACTCGATCAAGAAAAAGCAATGGTCGGAGGTATGTTTATCTATTTATGGTTTCCGAATATATATTTTCTTTTTATGTAGAAGCACGTACATTAAAGATTTTATATTCTATCAGTTGAGAGATATAAGGATTTCATGTTTTATTGGATTTTGAGTTGTTAACCCACGTATTGTTCTCACTTCTTTCCCCATTTTCCCGAAGATGATTACTTATTGGGATAATTCGAATTTCAAATAATAACCTAAGTGGAAGAGGTTTATATCTTGCGAATTATATTACCTTATATCATATTCACTTCATGTCTTTCAAAGTTTACAAATATTTTCTTGCGCAAATAAAGAGGTAAAAGAAAATTTATGTTCTCATGTCTCTATCGCATCTAGTGGCAAACAAATATCAAATGCCTTATGTTTGAAAACTAACCAGACCATCGTTTTACTTATTTATCTTCTCCACTTTGTGAATGTATATATATTGATGCAACTAAAATATTGGGCCAAAAAATATTGAGATTGGATCTCCTCAAACTTCCTTCTTGAACCAGATCTATCTATAGAAAAACCCCAAGTCGGATAGCCCTGACGTAGGCCCTCTGACGATCAAGTCAGTAATCTTATAAACTTGATAAAAATAAGAGCAAAAGTTAGGAATAATCAACTTAGGTTTAGAACGAGGTCTGGGTACTCTTCATATAGATATTAGGGCCCAAGCTAAGGTTTCAGTCTCCTTATGACCATCAAGCTCCATAATTATAAAAACAAATTTCAAGTAAGATTCTTATTTTCATATTCCCATATTAACCATTATTCCAAGAATATTACCATAAACTCTCCTTGTAAGATATGTAGAATCTTCCAGCTTGTTTAAACCCCACTTGGTAGGTCTGCGACCTAGCTAAGCCCATTAACTTCCTTAGCGTCCTATTATCAACAAGTTGGACCACTTGACGACTTAAGCCCAAACCCTGGACCAAGCTTCCCACAGAACCAACCCAACTACTAGCTTTCTCAATATAAAAGACCAATCCCAATATTAAATACTATATCAGATGACCCCACACCCCTCCCATTCTACTTGATATCAGGTACAATGGAAAAGACAAGACATTTATTAATCCTAATGATCACACATGCATGCGCGAGAGTTCGATCTTACCATTGTTTCAAGATAATCCGAACATTTGAGTTTAAGTGGCGCCCCATCATTATGCCTATAGGGACAAGTGTCTACCCCTTCCACTATAACTGTAATTTTATACTAGTGGGCCCAGCAAAATGAAAGGCCCATCTTTATGAGGGCTCTTTGTTTCACCCTTTTTACCCTTAAGTTTATACAGAGTCACTCCCTACTTTACCCATCCCAGAAAAATTTCTCCCAACGACACTAATTTTTACATATTTGTGTGATTTTTAGTCCGGTTTTATGTTTTTTTTGTCGGGTTTTAGTTTTTTTTTATGATTTTTACGTTATTTATCTTTGTAGGTCAAATGTGGTCAAAGCGTGCCCGGGCCAATGTCGGGGAATGATCTAAGCCTGATAAATGACAATTGTAGACGTGTCTATGGTGCGAAGATTGAGCGAAAACAATGAGAAATGTGGCCATTTACATTGTTGCCCCATGCATTCACTCGTTGTATGTAGCAATTACCGTAGTATGAGCATAACTATCTGACCCCTCATGGAATTTGCTTGTATTTTGTATCATTGTAAACTTAAGAGATCTACTTCTTTGTTTACCACTTCTCTCGATTCAGAATTTTAAAGTGGTAAAAAGCAGCTTGAAGTTGAAACATTGTACTGAATTCTCAGATGTGGTAGTTCTTGTTTTGAAACCCATAACTCTCTCCACAAAACTCCAAGTTTAATAATTGAATATCCAAACAAAATCCAATAGGCAGGGATACATTTCATATTTAGACATCTAGCAGTGAGTCAGAGATTAAGAGCCTCGAAATGCCTGACGACCACACATGTTCTGCAACATTGATTGACCATAGATCGACGGTGAGTCGAAAAGAGCTATTGTCTTGCCCAGCCAAGTGGCCCTTTTTGGCACCAAAATGACTATTTTGCCCTCTTTTCCACCCTATAGCCTCACCATATATCCTCACATCATTTTATCCTTTCCCATCTCATCAAAACTTCATCTTCTCCATCATCTTCTCTCCAGTTTTTCTCTTTTCCTAGTTTCTCAAATACAATGTGGATTTCCTTCAATATCTTGGATTGTGGAGAAAGACTAAAGATTATTGTAATGGTATGAAGAACTTTAATCTTGTAGTAGATTTTGGTGAACTTGGAGAACCATCCCCTCAGGGCAATTACCTTTAGTAGCTCTCTTTCATTTTCTTATATAGGATTTATGTATGTCTTATAATCCTAGATTCTCATGTATAATTTATTGCTTAGATATTGTATATTTTCACGTGTTGTTAGTAATCCTCCATTTTTCTCCATTTTCATGTTCTTACTCATGTTTCAAGCTTATTTCTTCTTTTGGCAAAACTAGTAAAAGTGACAGTGATGTTTTTAGTCAAACAAATGGGTTTATCCAAGTTTAGACAATTTCATGCATATGGTTAACATTTTAGTCTAGATTCTTTATTAGTGTTTGTCCAAGCATTGAAGTAGCATCTTTGATTATTTAGGATTAGTTTGAATACATTTTCCCTCCATTTCTTTTATTAATTTATTTTGTTTAAGTTTATGAAATTTATGATTTCCCTATCTTTTTGTTCTTGATTTCCAACCATCAAGCTTTAACTATAATTCCATATTCCTCAAATTTTATTATTGGCCCCATTTAGTAAAGAGAGTTTTGAGCCAAATTTAGAGGATTTGACTCAATTTGGAGGATTGACCAGTCAAATCCTCTGATTGGTATGTTTGGTAAACAGAGGTTATAATTAGCTTTTTGAGTCCAAAAATCTAATATTGAAAAAGCTCCGTATAGGAGCTTTTTGAGAAGAGAAGTTTTGAAAATGAATTGAAATGACAATTTTGTTTAATCTTGTCCCATTGACTTTTGATCTCTTAATGGTGATCGACTATTCATGTTTCTGTACTCCCAAGCAAGTTGGAGCATTTGTTTCTTTCATCTTATATCTTGCTTTATATGCCTGCATTCATAATCTAAGTCTCCTCTTAAAATACATTAAGGCATGATATGATCATCACCTTTTCTTGATTCTCGGATAACATGTCTCTTTATAGGTTATCGAGCTATAGATGTTAAACAAGCGCTTCTTAGGAGGCAACACAAGTCTTTACTTGCTTTTGAGTGTTGTGTGCATTTTTACCCTAGTATTTTCTCATTTTTTTTCTTCCACTAACCCGTTTTGTAGTTTCCTCTCATTCTTGCCACCTATGTGGATGTCACCACTCGACTCTTCTACTCGAGCACAATTTTAAGGGTGTATCTCTTACCTACTCTTTTCTTTTTGTTTTATATTACTTTATGTGCAATGAGGGCATTGCATTGTTTAAGTGTGGTGGGAGTTTGCCTTATTTTGAAGTGTTTTATGCTTTCTTGTTTGTGATGATGATTAAGTCGTAATTAATGTGTTAACATTGCTTGGAACCTTAGCAAAGTGACGTGGTTTTGCTATTTTGGATAGGCGGTTTAAACATTATTCGACACTATTATAATTATGGGGCATGAAGTGTAGAAATCTTACATAAGTGCATTAGCCTCACGCTATTCGTGATTTATTTTGCAAAAATCGAGTAATTTTTACTAACCTTTCTTTTTCGGTTTCCCTCTTTAGGGTTATTTGTAAATTTTTCTTCTTAGAGATTTCAAACTCCACTTCCTGCGAGAAAATTATAAGTTACATTTAGCAACAAGTCTCAGAGTCGAAAAGACATCCATTTATGCTCGTGTTATAAATATGTGTTTGTTAAGTACCTCATCAATTGAGTACTCAAGAAGAAGAAGAAGAAGAAGAAGAAAGATTGAAAGAAAAAGTGAAAATCAAAAGAAATCAAAAGAAGAAATTTGCAAGGTTGAGAAACCCTTGTACAATCTGATGTGGATGTAATAATTCATGCAACACTTTACGCATTTTTATTTTTATTTACAAAATTTTGTAAAGAGGTGTATAAATGATTGGGTTAGTAGGATGCAAATTTAGTAGTTTTGAGTGTGGATAGACCTTGACCGGTGCATAGACGAGAGACTTATGTGAAGGGAAACTCGTTGTATTAGTCATCCATAAGGGAGTCTAAATCTCTTATCTCAAAATTTCATTGACATCCTATATTTTAGGTTTCAAGGGATAAACTGCAGTAATTCTCTATTCATTAGTGTGCATTAGTCCATAATCAATTCGGGGGTTTGATCTTGATTTTTTGTGTTTAGTTTTAGTTTTGATTGAGGACAAGCAAAAAGATAAGTGTGCGAGAGTTGATTTGTACATATATGTTTGTGAGTTTTGTGTATTTTTTAGTCTCTTTTGTGTGTTTATCAGATTCAAAGTAGACCCGGGCCAATATCAGGAGATGATCCAAGCCCGGTGAATTCAATGACAAGTGTCGATGTGTTTATGGTGCGAGAATCGAGCGAGAATGACGAGAAGTGTGGCTATCTACATTGTCGACCCACACATTCACTCACTAGATATAGTACTTTCTGTAATATGAGCATAACTCCCTAACCCCTCATGTCATTTGCTTGTATTTTATACCACTGGAAATGTAAGAGAGTTATCTACAACTTTTGTGTTTACCCCTTCTCCCAACTTAGAATTTTAGAGTAGTAAACAACAGCTTGAAGTTGAAACATTGCACTGAATTCCCAAATGTGGCAGTTCTTGGTTTAGAGGCCACAACTCTCTCTTAAAAGCCAAAATAGAATAGTTTGAAATCCAAGTGAAATCTGATAGGCAGGGATACAATTCATATTTAGACATCCAGCACTGATTTGGAGAATAAGAGCCTCAAAATGCTTGATGACTACACATGTTATGCACCATTGATCGATGGTGAGTCGACAAGAGCAACTGTCTTGCTCATCCAAGTGGCCCTTCTTGGCACCAAAACGATTATTTTGCCCTCCTTTCACCCTATAACCTCACCACACATCCTCACATCATATTATCATTTCCCATATCTTAAAAACTTCATCTTCTCCATCCTCTTCTCTCCATTTTTTCTCTTTTCATAGTTTTTCAAATACAACGTGGTTTCCTTTAATTTCTTAGATTGTGGATGAAGATTAAAGGTTAATGTAATGGGTTGAAGAATTTTAATCTTGTAATGGATTTGGTGAACTTGGAGAATCCTCTCCTTAGGGTAATTAACTTGAGTAGTTCTCTTGCATTTTCTTTTGTAAGATTATGTTTTATAATCCCAAATTCGCATGTATAATTTGGTGCTTGTATTGAGTCTTTTAATGTATTGTTAGTAATCCTCCATTTTCATCCATATTCATGTTCTTACTCATGTTCAAGCTTATTTCTTCTTTTGGCAATACTAGATAAAGGTGATAATGATGTTTTTAGTCAAACAAATGGGTTTAGCCATATATAGCTAATTTCATGCATATGGTTGAAATTGTAGTTTAGATTCTTACTTGGTATTGCCCAAGCATTTTAGTAGCATCTTTAATTATTTTGGAGTAGTGTGAATGTATTTCCCTCCGTTGACTTAATTAGTTTATTTTGCTTAAGTTTATGAAATTCATGATTTCTCTAGCCTTTTGTTTTTGATTTCCAACCTTCAAGCTTTAGTTGTAATTTCATCTTCCTTATATTTTTGTTGGATTATGAACTATTATTTGGTTAATGATTTTCACACATGTTCTTAGTTTATGCTATGCAATTCTTCATGATTATGGGGTATAATTTACGGGTCTAGTGCCTAGATGAGTTTAGAACAATCAATTGGCATTTTTGGGTGTTTAATATACAAATTGGGATTGAAAACCCCAAATTTCATATTAAGTGTTTGATAAATGTCACTTGGTCATGGACGAGTCTAAATCCCTAGACCCTTGTTTTATTGATCTTTTCAAAGTCTTCAATTTTAATTTGTAATTCAAGTTCTCATCTTAGTCACTAAAAACCCAAACCCCCAAGACTTGATTGGGTGTTTAGCTTAGATCTTTATTTATTCTCTCTTTTGTGATTAAAAAAAATCAATTGCAATTAGACTTTCTTGTGAGATGTGACTTGAGTCACCTCACCGCACTGCGACCGACCATGTTCTCTTGTGGACGATCCTCCAAATGTTTGTAAAAATGGTGCTTTCCACAAATAACTCTACTTTTATACTTGTGGGCCCTACAAATGAAAGGCCCATATTTAAGAAGGCTCTTTGTTTCGCTCCTTTTACTCTTAAATTTATACAGAGTCACTCCCTCTTTCACTTTACCCATCCTAGTAAAGTTTCTCCCAATGGCACTATACTCTATCTTGAAGATCCTGGTTATTAGAGGTTTAATTTATTCTCCCCTTCATCTCAACATATGCAATCATGGGTAAGCTTCTTTTCAACCATAACATAATTCAATTTCAATCTTGTTTCCCAGATCTCATTGTACTTGATATTAGATACTGCGTGAATCTTGTGTACTCTAATTTATTATGGAATATTGTTCTTGTTGTTGTTTTAGTATTCTCGTCCAATACCAACTCCCCAAACCTTATTAGTAGTGATAAACTAGAAAACTCTCATATATCAAGATCTATAGTAGTGATAACCTTAGTTCATAAAAATAAAGGCAAAAGCAACCAACCTTAAGTCTGGACCGATAGATGAACTAGAGAGCAATATTGACTGGTGCGAGCTACAAGAACACACCCTGCTTAAGCTACAAGCTCTTTTAGCTACTCCACCCAATACCCTATCTCCCTCTTCTTACTCCCCTTTTGAACTTGACCTCTTGGATCCCAATCCCGTCACCGTGGTACCCAAAGAAGCTTATTTACAGCTCTCACCTTTCTAGGGAAATGCTAGAAAAACCATTGATAACCCTTGGCTATTTCTTGATCCCGAGATGTTACAGACCTTTATCCAAAGCCTTGACAAACACAAATTTTAGTATATATTGAGACTTACTTATTTAGGTTTCAACTACTGTTTGTATATTTGTAACGTCTTTTAACTCTATTTTCTATTGTTTAGATGTTATTATGTGTTTGGTTGTTATATGTGATTTTGTAGGATTTTGGAGATGTTTTGGACGATTTGGGCTTGAAGAATCACAAAGGATTAAAAGAATAAAGAATTGGACTGGAGATGATAAAGTTAATAGTCCATTGAGCCAAAATTGAAGTAGGCCCACGAAGCCATGGAGTCAATTGGATTCATTGACTCATTTACAACCCCATTAACATATATTGAAATGAATCATAAATAATACTTGGTTGATTGGATTGTATTTACATTGAGAGTTCATTGGCCCCAAAACCGTGTAATATCTCATTATCATTGATTTCTCAAATACTTGCTATTTGTTATTGATCACGGTGAATTGTTATAATAGTTTATATAGTTGTTTGTTTTATGTTCGTAATTGGTCACCCATCAATAATAATCATCTTCTATGTTGGTTTAAATAAAGCTAAATTATCCATATTATATTAGTTATTACATTTTTAATCAATTTGACCCTTGTGGAATACGACCTTGCTCATCGTGGACTACATCTACATCGTACACTTGTTGTTGAATAAAATACACACAAATAAATCGTGCAAACAAATTTATACCTACCAGAATATATAGAGTTTGTCTTACCCACTGGTTTAAATTACCATGCTGACCAAGACCTTCTGGCCATATTACCATCTTCGAGGACTTCATTGACGTAGGACTTAGGTTTTTGGTCCATGAATTTTTTACCTTTCCAACAAGTACGACCTCCCTCTAATGTAACTAACCCCCCAACTTTATTCACCTCATGATAGGTTATTTCATCCTCTACTACTATTATAAAATGGAACCAGATGTGGAACCATAATGGTGAGCCAAATCCTTCTTTCTCAAACCCTCCCAGCCTTGGCCTTTCCATACTAATTATTGCAACACCACCCACATTCTTGAGAAGATTATAGCTACCTACTCCACCTCGACTAATCGGACTAGGTTTGAGAAGCAGATAGCCACATGGAACAAGCAGCCTTTGATGTGGTTAAACTTACCAACTCTTTACATATGCTCACCCACGTTGGTCCGAGATGTCGACCTTTTCCCCCATGCCTGAGTTTTATTTTGGCACGCCTTCATAAATACACTCGTATGGTTGTTAAAATTTCTAAATATATTATTTATACACCTGATGCTTTCTATGCAACAAAAAGCTTTATCTTTGGATGTGGGAGTAACCAAGAAAATGATGATAACACTTCCAAACCAGCAGACTAGGTTCCTCTCTATCTCTAAATACTATGGACAAGGTAGAAAAGAATGCAGAGGAGGCGACCACGAAGAAAATAAAGAGAGGCCGCCAAGGGAGTTCAAGTCATTCATATAAAATAACCAGCCAATCTGCCGCTCTTGGGCCCATTCAGAACATATGTGAACAACCTTCTTTCACCCCAACTTTCTGCACCACCTGTTCGACAAAAGATATCAAGAAAACACCTCAACCCCTGTCATTATGCCAGATAGTCTCATAAGATGCAATGATCCCAATAAGTTCTAACTCTATCTGCAAAGAAAAATACACCCCACGGATAAGACGGTACTTCGAGGTCTCAGAAACTCTCAGCAGATATCGATGGTATCACAACATCTTACACAGGTAACCACAAATCTATTGAGTCTTCATTTACTCAATTTTAATCATTTTTAAGCCTACAGTTACTCATTTTTAATCATTTTTTGAGCCTACATTAACTCATATCTCATTATCCTCATAGACCATCTTATTTTACTCATACAAGTCAGCTTCTTTTACTCATACCTCCTTATTCTCATAGACCATCCTAAGCTTCATCTCCATAGTAGGAAAACTTCTAGTAAAACCCTAGTAGAAAGAAAAGGTAGTTGGATGGAAAGATCGCATCACTCAAATCATGTTAGACTTTAACGAATAGACTAAATAGCTCTCTCTTACTTAAGGCAAACTAAACGAGACCCAGTGAAACTTGAAGGACATCAAGAAGAACGCAAAGCGGCAGAGGCAAAGTCAGACTCACTTGAGACCAAGTTAGCTAACTCCGTGGCAGAATTAACTTCAGTGAACGATTGAGATAGCACAGTTGAAAGGGGAGATATTAAACTGAGAAAAGAGAGCTTATGATGAAAGAATGGGAGTAGGTCATCACAGCTTCCTGGGTAGTAAGGTTGGACTCAGGTTCATGAAAGCCTATCACACAAAGTTACTAGCGGCTTACCATACTTCAACAACTTTCCTCAGGTAAATAGGCCTGGGAGTAGGGCAATACTTCAAGTTGGCTTTTGACAGGGCCAGTGCGCAATTTCGGGTAACAAGTTAAACCTTTTAACCTGACCTTGAAAAAGCCAAAGAGAACCTTCCCCAATCACCTACTGGGAAGTTTATATTAATCAACCAAAAACAACATATTGGTGGGAAGGAAGTATTGCAAACAATGTGTACTCGGTAAGGCTATCATATGAGCTCATCATTTCCCTCGATTTTATAGTACCAGCGCCTGCAGCACCTGCAACTGCTCCATCAGCCACTCCTCTAGAACAAACCCCTTTTAATTCATGTTTATTATATTAAAACCTAAAAACATTTATCTGAAATATGCACCATCCAAATTTGTTATTTATGTGTTTGCTATTTCATTATGTGTGTCAATATGTTTTCATTATACAACAAATCCATTATTCATAAAGCCTACACACTTCATAAACCTAAATTAATCATATAAACACAAGGCCATAACACCAAACCACAAAATTAAATAACATGACCATCGCCTCATAATCACATAACAAAATACCTACAAAGGATCTTTCAGGTTTATTCAAAAATAACATCTATCAAAAGTCGTCATATGTTGAGGTTGACTCAAATAAGAGTTTAATCACATTATAATAATACAGATTGCTGAACTATCATATCGGTGAGCAAACATCATTCTATATATTAACCATAACAACATACCTAATTACGACCTAATCAAGCATCAAACCATACATATTCAATCCATACAACACTTTGACCTAGCCAAGCATCGAGCCACAACCATTCTATTCGTACTGTACTCTGACCTAATCAAGCATCGGTCCATAACCACTCTATTCATATTCCATAGCATAAAAAATCATAAGCCACACTATAAATTGTAAACCATACCATCTGTAATCTAACCAAGTGTCGGGCTATAACCATTCAATTTATACTACATCCCGACCTGACGAAGAGTCGGGCCATAATTATTTAATCCATAAACCATACAATAAACAACCATATGTCATATCATATCATAAACAACCATAAGCCATGCCATAAACCATTAAATAAATAACTATAAACTCATTTATCATGAAAAGAAAAACCTCATATATTATTAATACTCAAATTTCATTTGTTCATATCAATGCAATCAAGAATACCATAACAATGCGATAAAAATAAAAACCTAACTAGGCATAATATTTCTGTAGGTGGCAAATATTCCAGGTTCTAGGAACAACCTTCCCATCATCATCTTCCATAACATAGCCCCCCCCTTTCAAAACTCTAAGTATTTTAAAAGGCCCTATCCAAATAAGATCAAACATACCAACCAATAGAGTGTATTGCATCAGTTTGCCTCCATACCAAGTATCCTACTTAAAATTGCCTCTTCCTCACCCTACAATTATAGGTGACGTATATCTCCTATTTGTAATTCTCCACACGAGCTGTGACATTCATGTTTCCTAATAACCTCTAAAGGTTCTCTAGCCAACTGCTCATTTACCACAGGATCCAAAGCTATGACCCTATGTGATATCCTAAGAATGTTTGTTAGAATTACAGATTCCATTCCATAAACTAAATTAAAAGGAGATTCCCCAGTAGTTGTTCAAGGCGTCATACAATAAGACCACAAAACCAATGATACCTCATCAACCCATGATCCTCTAGCTTCCTCAACTTAACTTTATACCCAATACTATGATTTAGTTAGTGACTTCAATCTATCCATTAGCTTATGGAACTGCCACGAGGCAGGCCTTTGCTTTGTTCCCATCTCCTAGCACCAAGTTTGTATCTTCTTGCCATTAAACTGCATCTTGTTGTCTGAAACAAGCACCCGAGGTACTTCATACCTGTAAAAAAATATTGTCAAAATAAAATCCATCATGCATCTCTCCGTCATAGAGGTCACCGCCTCCACCTCAACTCATTTGGTTAAATAATCTACTACCACCACCAAAAACTGCTTCTGTGCCAAAACTATATGAAGAGTTCCTACGATATTAATTCCCTATTGCGCAAAAGAACACGGCGACTCATCATAATCATATCCACAATCAGAACACAAACAATATAACCTTGCATCTGACACTTCTTATAAGTTCTTACTAGCTCTCCAACCATATTCTTCATTTGAGTTCAAAACAATTAAGCTCTCAAAGCCTTCCCCACCAAGGCCCTACTCTTTATATGATCTCCACAATAACCCACATACATTTCCTACAACAACACCAATCCCTCTATTTTTCTAAAAACCTTAATAAGGGCAATAATGAGAATGTTTATAATGGTGCCGTTCATCAAACAAAATCGCGTTGCTTTCTGAACTTCCAAAGTAGTCACTTGTATTTTACAGTTTGTTACTTGATTTAAAAGTCTATAATCAGAGTTCTCCAATCCACTATTTCATCAATCTCTATTACCTTCCTCCTTGAACCTTCCAGATTGATAACCTATAATTCCATCAGCGTGACTGTCCAAGTGTGATATTCTCCAATTACCCTTATAATTCTCGCGATAATCAGCTTGCACATTCTCTAACCTATGTAGGTGCTCCAGCTTAAAACTACCAAACTCGGCAACCAACCTCTTTACTATCTCCAAGTACTCTTGCATACGACCTTCTCAAGATTCAAAAGAACCATTAAAGTAACATGCCACCAACCAATAATTTATATATTAGATAGGTCTCTTATATTTAGATCACCTATTATCTTCACCCACTTTATTAATCCCTCATATTCAGCTTTATTATTAAATAATTTAGATTATAGTTTAATCGCATAATCCAGATTTGAACCTCCTGGGCTAGTTAGCACTATTCCATTTCCTGCCCCACTGATCACCATTGACCCATCCACATGCATCATCTATTGCCTCTACTATTACTACACACCATTAGGTTGCATCATCTCTTGTATAAAATCCGCCATGTGCTGAACATTTATCGTCGTTCATGCCTCATATATAATATCATACTCACAGATCTCGATGGTCCAATTTAGCATTCGCTCTGAAACATTGGGTTTACTAGAACTTGCTTTAGAGTTAAACTCCTTCACACCCTAACCCTACACTGCAGAAAATAGAGTTGCAACTTCCTAGTCGTATAAACAAGAATCAACCTCCTTTCTCCAACTCAAAGTAACATTGCTTAGTATCTCAAATCATTCTTCTAACACAGTAAATAAGTTTCTGATGTCCATCCTCCTCTTGAATTAATACCGAGCTAATGGTCATTTCTCTTACTGATATGTAAAGGATCAAATCCTAATGGTTTTGTTAACAACGATATTTCTGCCAAGTATTCCTTCAAATTCTCAAATGCCAAAGCCACCTTTGGTGTCCACTCAAAGTGAGATCCTTTCGTCATAGTCTTAAATATAGGAATCCCCTTCTTTTCTGACCTAGAAATAAACTTGCTCAAACTAGCTATCCTTCATGTCAAAACTCGCACATCCAAAATCGTACATGGCTGGGGCATCTCCATGACAACCGGTACCTTTTCTGGATTTACCTTGATACCTTGATATATTACCATATAGCCTAAGAACTTTCTTGATCGCACCCCAGACGAGCACTTCTTAGGACTCAATTGCATATCGTACTTTCGCAAAATCAAAAGGCTTTCCTTAAGTCCATCACATCGGACACAGCTTTTCTACTCTTCACTAACATGTCATACACATATACCTCATGCTTGTCCCGAACAAGTCTTTGAACATATTGTCCATCAATTATTGATAAGATGCCCTAGCATTCTTCAACACAAACGACATGGATACAAAATAATATGTCTATGTGGAAGTGACAAAACTTACTTTTGGTTGGTCTTTTGGTACCAATGGTATCCAGTGATATCCTTGTGAGGCGTCCATCATACTGAGTAGCTCGCACCCCAAGTTGAAGCCACCAACTGGTCAACATGTGGTGATCGAAGAATTCTTAACACTCTAAGAAATCGTCTCCGCAATAGTACGAATTTGATTGTAGGGCGGTAAGCTTTCCCGAGTCGTGTCTCTCGAGGATAGATGTTATCGGCAATTGGTGTTTTTATTTACTCTCTTGTTAATCATAATTACACTAATCTAATCTAGGAAAGTATTAAGTCATTTTTTGGGTTGAGTTTTTAATACTAATGCTTAAATTGAAAAGAAGACTTGGAAATTACTAACTAAGGCATGAAAATGGAAATTAAAGCTTGCTTGAAATTAACTAATTTTAATGACATAAATGGAACTAATTAAAACCCTACATAAATTAAAATCTACTAAACTAAGGAAAGCTTGTAAATTTTGAAAGATGAAAAGGAGGGAAAGTCAAAGAATTTAAAATTGAAGAGAAGTCAAAGAGCAATTAATATTAACAAGACAATTTGACTAAAGAGAAAAGCTTCATAGTTCTTTCAAAGACCCAAATGTTTGTTTAACTAAAAGAGGTAAAAAGTTTCAAGATGAAACCATCCATGGAGTTTTGCAAGAAAAAAAGATCAACAAGCTAGTAAATTAAAAGGAGTATTTAAAATGCAATGAACAACAAACAAACCCAAACCTAATAACCAACACAAGAGAAATCACAACTACACAAACACAACACACAACATAAAAGAAGAAATATTACTACCAATTTTACATTAAACACCAAAACTTCAAATCTAGACTACAACCTTCAAAAGTAAATCCAAATGTTCAACACAATTAAGGCCACAAATGAAGGAGGTGTCACCCTCTCCAACACTTGCTAAGAAAACCTAACTAACCAACTAGCTAAACTACACTAAACTAAGGATTATCAACTAGGATTATAAAATGCAGGAGATGGTAAAGGCTTGGAGGAGATGGAACAAGTCCAAAACCACCAAGGTTTGTGGTGAAAAGGGCTGGGATATATAAACCAAGTCGCAGGGGCAAAATCATCAAAAGGGGCCAAAACTACGAAATCTTATGCGACGCAGTCGATCGATTGAAAGGCAGTCTATCGACTGCTTCATCCTCGAATGGCCAAACTTTCTGCCGAGCAGTCAACTTGGACTGGTTCAGTCGATCGACTGATATGGGTGCTCCCGGCTCGGTTTTCTCATTTTTCGCTCTGGTCGTCCGTCGGTTGTCGATCCTTGTTAACGCTATGTTCCCTTGCTTGTCTTTGATTGTCCGTTCCATGGCGAGTCGAATGGAATGACCCAAAAGTGTGTGGGTTCCGCTTGGTCATTCTACGGCCAAAAATATAAAAACGAGTGAAAAAATACGAAAACATAATAAAAAGCAAGTGATACAAAAACCTAAAACTAACAAAAGCAGCCTAATTGACTCTTAGCACCCATAAATTCAAGCAAAACACATGCAAACACGACAAAAAAAGGTAACAAAAACACGTACAAAAATGTGCAAATTATGTGGTAAAGAATAATGATCCTTCGAACAGGCCTTATTCAGCTCTCAAAAATCAACACACATCCGCCATTTTCTACCTAGATTAGGAACCGTTACCACATTAGACAACCATTTCGTAAACCGGATCTCTCATATATGTCCAGCCTTTAAAACCTTTGCACCTCTTCCTCTATGATCTTATCTAACTTCACCCTGAAGTGTCTCCTCTTTTACCTTACTGGCTTGAACTCTTTATTGATATTCAAATACTATTAAGCCACCTTAGGATCAATCCCTATCAGCTCGTTGTCTTTAAAATCAAAAATACCCATAAACTCTTTCATCGATAGAATGAGTCCATCCCTTATTGCTTCATCTAGCTAAATCCCAATTCACGTGATGTAGAGGTAATTGGTGCTTGATACTCATATAATAAGTAGATGTAATTTCCTAAAACCCATTTTGGAGAAGGTCACCTTAGTATGATATTCTATGTCGAGATGGACCCCCTTTTTCTTTTTGGCCTTTTTTAGAATCGAAAATAACTAAAATCTTTAACTTTCCTCTACTCGAAACTCCCCTACCCAAAGCCATATACAAAGTCACCTCTCCTTCCATAATAAATTGCATCCCATTGAATCTAAACACGGGTATCAGAACTGGCTGCATCAACTCAACTTCCATCTCTCCAAGCAGTGGTAATATAAAATGTTGATCGAACTGCCATTATCAATAAACACCCTCCTCACATTGTAGGTAGCGACCTCCGCTCATATAACTAATGTGCCATTGTTCTCTTACCATAAACCCTCTTATCTATAAGCCTAAAACATATGAGCGGTCGCGCATAAGAAGGCGCCAGATGTATATTTATCACAACAACCTCTAAGGGTTCTAGCTTGGCTGCTTTAGTATGGGCCTTCCTGGCATTATTTGAATCTTTATCTGCAAGACATCTAGAAATCTTATTGATCCTCTTCCCATCCCCTCAAGATGGCCCTCGTCTTCCCGACCACCCTATTCATCTCGCCTTCCTCCCTGGTCCCCTGCTACTCTCCCAGGGGACCTTTCTTTTATCTTGAATCCACTCTTGATATACACATTCCTTTAGGTGCCCCACTCGAATCAGTCTTTCAATCTCATCCCAAAAACATTGCCATCTCTCCATAGAATGATCATAGATTTTAGATAACTTGCAAAAGAATATTGACTTCAGCTTAGTAGGTGTCTCAGTATAATCTTCTGGCCATTGAATAATGTGTGGCACTTGTCTCTACTATCGCAAACACCCAAGCCCTTGCTAACATTAAGAGGTGTAAAATCTTTTAAATCATGCTGTATAAGCTCTCTATCCACCACTGCATTCCCTACTCTCATGTTATCAATGGATGCTGAAAATAGCTTCCCCCGACCTCGAAAATCTCTCCTAGTCTCATTCCTCTGACCCATAGCCTTATCCCCAACATCCAACCCTCACTATTGTCATGCCCTTCCTTCCTCCTCTACTTCCTCCACATGGATATACTTGATACTTCTATCCAACACAGTTATGTATGAGTGGTCTTCTTATCCAATGATACTCGTAACCCTCCATCATGCAATCCACGTGTCAGTGCACTTGCTTTCACCTAATTTATGGCCATAGGCACCCCAAAACTAGCCTTTTTGAACCTCATTACTCTTTCAATTATCCACCTTCCCTTTGGAATATTAAAAATAGTGACATGAGTATCTTCGTATGTATCCTCGCACTAGTGAAGTGTGTTAAAAAGAAGGATTTCAACACTGTAAAACTAGTAATTTTCCCTGGTGTGACCTGGTGAAATCAATCCTGCACAGGTCCTCGTAAGGTAGATAAAAACGCTCTAAATGTTAGCGTTAGTGTATTGATGTAGCAATGTTGAGTTCTCAAAACACTACATGTATCTCATTGGATATGGAACCCCATCATAATAAAAACTAAACTCATTATACCTCTGGTGTAGGAAAGCCTAGAGAATCTCTTAGGAGAATAGGTGACCTCTATCTTCC
>BMAC01000092.1:149286-156068 GCA_014905375.1 Phtheirospermum japonicum
CACCGGTCAGAAATGCCACTTAACCAGAGACAGCTGCCCAACCTCCGCGAAAACCCACTAAACCAACCATTGCCATCTAGTAGCGGCGGCACGACTTGCAGAAGTGGCGCGGCTGAGAGAAGTTGGCAGGGGAGGCGCTCGGACGCAACCTGTGTCGCCGATTCATCCAGATCGGCCAGGGGAGAGGGGAGCGGCGGGAATCGGGGATGGGGATGCTGAGGGTTGACAGGGTTGTTATTTATGTATTTAATTAGATCGGCGGGGATGCTTTGCGCAGGCGGCGGGGAGGTTGGCCGAATTCTGGGGATTTGGATTTGGGGAAAGGGTTCTGAAGCTTTTGAGACGGCGGATGAGATGTTTTGAGGTTTGGTGGAAAAATACGGGAGTTGATTTGGAATTTAACATGATTAAGAGCATTTGTAAAATTACCTAAAACTCCTTTTCCTTCCATATATATAATTTAATGAATTTAAAAAATACAAAAAATCTGGTTCACATAAATTATTAGATCAAAGGCCTGGATTGATCCCTATGTTCGCATATATTGACGTGGGTTTCATTTGAACCTAATCCTATATATATATATATATATATATGCACACACATAAATAAAAAGAGTTCTAAAATACTAGTAAGTCTAGATAGGCAAATAAAATAATTATTCTAATTAATTAAAAAGGATGTAGGAATAAAATTCCTATTAATCTCTCCCTTTTGCCTTTCTGGACAAAAACTAACCAAACAACTCCTCTTGAGTAAGAATCCTATATAAGATGTCAGTCATGGTGATGGAACACAGTGAGCAACACCAATATGTAAATAGCAAGGTTAGACAAGAAAACTTCCTAACCAGAGCAAGCAACACATCAACTGATGGTTTCATTACTGGAAACTGACGTCCTGGAGTTACAACTGTAACATCCCATAATGAGCATCATTAATCAATTCATGTATAGTCACAACTTCCTAAAATTCATCATTCTAAAAGAATTTAATAAAATCAAAAGGTGCAAAGGAATATACCTCTTCACATGCAAACACCTAGCCAAAAATAAAAGACTCCCTCTTATGCTTCAGAAGTAAATTCAGACTTTGCTTTTTAAAGAGGTCAAACTCCACTCTTCTCTCATCAAAATGACCACAGCATCGAACGCTAGTAAATAGATCCCAAGCAGCAACAGAGTAAAAGAGGAGAAAAGGCAAAACTTATCTCTATTGCAGGAACTGATATGCTGTCATTATCACCACCTTCATCATTAACATGAGCATCATAATCAATCTTCGGATCAACCAGGTTTTCAATAAAATCTTCAACAGAAGAGTTTTCAAACTCTATAAAGCCTTCAGATGATTGATTGACATGAATCCAGAGAAGGTATGTGTACATGAGTAACACTAGGAACAAGAATTATTTGTGCCAGTGTGGCAACACTATCACCAACATCCTTCTCATGATTAAAGTGGACTTCACTTCCCATAGGATACTCAACAGAACAGTTCCTAGGAATGGAGACCGCAGGTGAAGGTGCAACAACCTAGCTTCAAAAAAAAATAAAAAAAATGCAATAGTGCATCAACAACTCACTGACTCATTGACCTGCTAGAGCAAGGTATTCTTCATCCTTCCAAAAATATGAGCTAAAAACTTTAAATAGGGAAGATTATCGACATTCAGTTCTTTCATCCTTTCACCCGAGGAGATGATTGCATATAGTTTTTCAGAAATAAGTACAAAAACCACACCAAGACAACCAAGGAGAGGTCTTCTTACATCTTCCAAAAAGAACTTAAAACCTGATACACCTGTAACCATACTTAACATACAAGAATTCAATTAGTCTTTTAGTGAGAGAAACAAAAAAAAACATAAAAAATTAAATTAAAAAAACAAGGAGAAGAAGAAAAGAAAATTTATGCACAAAAAGCACACTCCCCCTCAAACCGTTCACTAACATACTAACCAATTAAGACTCACAAAAAAATTAACATAGTAAACTAAGATAAGAAAATATATAAGGTAGGAATAAAAACATCATCCTTAACGAGAGTAACAACTGCAGTATTGTTTAACAAACCAACTGCTACCAATATCTCATTCTTTTCATCCCATAAAACCATGTATAACACCACAAGCCATCAGACTTCAAAGTATACCCAACATTTGAGCAAGAGAACAATAGAATCTTGTTATGATCACACTGTCCATATACATTCGAGCCATATAAACAAAACTTCACCAAACATGCATGTTCTAATTTTATGTCTAAATAAATTATCTTAGGAATAATAAAAATCACATTAGGATTTTTCTCAACTGCAAGAGAGTGTTAGTCCTGGTGTGTCAACATCTAAAATAGAATTTTTTATCAACATAGTCAATGGATCAAAAATCCTTAACTCGGTTAATGACAATGCTAAATGCTATAAATAGACGTATTTGAGGATTTTATGTTTGGGAGTACAAGAACCTCCATTTTATAGCAACAGTAGTCATATATCATTTCAAGAGATCGCATTGATAAAGAGATTTGACTTTAGTTAAACTTCATTTAATGACAAGATGACAAGGACATCCAACAAATTAAAAAGGGTAACACCAAGAGAAATGCGCATTTTTGCAATAAACAACCCACAAATGTATTTTCAAAGAAAATCCATCACTTTTAGTGAACACAGTTTGGACACAACAATCTCAAGCAGAAGAAAAACATGTAAGTATCTATACGTGTTATGAAAAAAAAAAAAGCATGATGCACAAAGTTTGTTGCAGCTGATGTTAGCTAATGGTGCCACAACATTTCGAGTACATTGATGTAATCAAAACACAAAGAGAGAGACTTCCTTAATCTGGAAAATCTCTCGAAGTCTAATGCTTTGGTGATATGTCAACAGACTTATTTTCTACTCAAAACTCATAAAATTTCTATCGACCAAATCTCGGATGAAGTGATATCTAATGTCTATGTGCTTTGTGCGAGAATGTTGAACTGGATTTCTCGAGATATCAATCTCACTTGGATTATCATAAAGAACAGTTAAAACACCATTATATATACCACACTCGTTAATCATTTGATTCACCCCGTGTAACTTGGGATACGTACTACTAGGAGCTTCAATTATTGATAAAGACAAAGAACTTAATAGATTATTTCCTACATAACGATCCCTTGTAGTACTCATCATATCATTCACAACACCTGCCCAAACAGAATTCGTATATCTAACAAGTCTAGTATTAGTGTTTTTAAAATACCAAATTACTAAGTCACCAGTACCAGAAACATAATCTAATGATGCATTTCAGGGCCTTTGGGTGAGTAACTTTATGATCTACCTGATAGAAAGCACAAGCATACAAAATATTAGGCTAACTTATAGTTAAATGCATCAAGTTACCTATTATACTTCCACACACAGTGTGACCAACATTCTCATCAACATCATCCCTAGATATTTTTTGAGTCATTAACACGTGCATGTTCTTAAGTTTAACATCATTTAACCTAAAACACTTAACTAGGTATTTAACACAGTTAGCTTGAGATGTAAAAATCCCATCTTCAAACTACTTAATCTTTAAACCTAGAAATAACAACAAATCATCTTCCAAACTCATCTCAGAGAATATAGACATGCCATTCTCAAAGTTTCTAAACTTCTTGTCACAAGTTGACCCAAACATAACATCACCAACGTAACTCCGAGTAAATGAAGTATCACGCTTGATTTTCATTATGAACAATATTTTATCATCTTCACCAAATATAAAATTCACATAATATGCTTCCTCATGTAAGAAAATATTTTTAAATCAATTTGGTGAAGAGTAATACCTAAATGATGAGCAACAACAAGAAACAACTTGAATGACTCAAATTTTGCAACTTGAGTAAAGGTTTTTATCAAAATTTACACATATTGAGTTACTAACCTTGCCTTGATCCGTACTATGTTTCCCATCTTTTCAATTTAATGACATGTTCAGAAATTGGATTAGGGACTAAGTTCCACACATCATTTATGGCATACTTGAAAAGTTTTTCATTCATAGCATTGATCCAGAACTTATCCTTGAAGGCATCCTCCACCCATTTTGGCTCTGCATAAGACACGAGAGAAGAGTTTATAATTAGAGAACATCAAGATGTTGCACACACCATATTTACCATCTCCCTAAAGTTCATTTGCTTCTCATGTGTAGTTCTCTCAATCAGAGCCTTGATTAAATAAAAAGGGGTATGATTCTTCCGTATCCTTAAAACAATGTCTCGGACACAAGAATCAAAACTCCGTGTAGGAACAGAGTCATCATGGTCAGACTTTGACTAAGAGGTTTCAATAATCGAATCAGTTAGAACTCGAGATGTTGGCTCTCGTGTTAGAGGATGAGCTATAACACTATTTGCACTGTCAAAATTGAATCTTGTAGAATCACTAGATACAAATATTAGATCCATAGACTGAGGAATTCGTATAAGAACAAGTGCGGTCTACTCTTCAGAGTTCCCAATTATCATTGACAGATTTTCAAACCTCATGCACAAAGAATTAATAATAAAGTATGAACTATTAA
This sequence comes from Phtheirospermum japonicum, assembly GCA_014905375.1. Lineage (NCBI taxonomy): Eukaryota > Viridiplantae > Streptophyta > Magnoliopsida > Lamiales > Orobanchaceae > Phtheirospermum > Phtheirospermum japonicum. Next base: position 153,863 of record BMAC01000092.1, read on the forward strand.
ACACACTTAATCCATGATTATTAATCATATCAACCAAAAATTTCTTAACACCAGTATACCTTATCTCAACTGGAACTAGGATCTTCATAAGGAAATGTTCCATGCAATGAGAGGTGTTGACGTTTTGGAACACCGGGTGTGACACTCTGTTTGCTTTCTTCTCTCACATGCAGCACAAACAGACAAAATTTTTATTACTAACTTTGGAATGACTCTTACATCATCGTATTTCACCAGTTCATTCATCGTCTTGTAGTTCACAAGTCCCATACTTTGGTCCCATAATTCTAATTCAGATGGCAAAAATGATTAACATGGGATATAGCTTTTAACTTGATAATAGTTGTTCACCATCCTGATTCTTGTAAGAATACATTGATCAAATTTATCAAGAACTTCGCACGAGTCTCGATCAAACTTTACTTGAAGATCATCATCACATAATTCACTGATACTAATTAGATTAGCAGTTAATCCATGCACAAGGAGCACGCTTTAGAACCTAGGCAAACCTTCAACATTTAGAGTGCCCTTCTCAATGATCTGTCCATGGGCACCACCACCATATTGGACATTACCACCATTGTGTTTCACAACATTAGAAAAGTAATCAACTATTCCAATCATATGTCAGGAGCACCCACTATCAAAATACCACGAACCTACAACATTTGTCTTAAGTGAGGTATAAGTCATGTTGCATCGAGTATCAGATTTCCTTATCCACACTGTTTTGGATTTTAGAGCGGTGTTGGTCTGGATGCTAGTGCTTGAGTTGAAAAACATTGTCTTGCCTTCAAACGTACGAGTCTTTTCCATCTTCAACCTTTTGCAGAATGGTCTGATATGTCTAAGTTCTAAGAAATGGTGATAGACATAACTATGTCGATGTCGTTTAGATCTTTTAACAGACATAGATCCTTCTGATGTATTGTCACCTTCTCCGAAAAACACAAGAGCCTTAAATCCTATGCCATTTTTTTAGCGTAGATCCAATTGACAAGATCTCCTCAGGTTTTGTCATTCATAAATTTAGTTTCTTCAAAGTTCGAAGTACAATTGAGAGTTCCGACCTTGTCCTATCCAACTCTTCTTCACGTTTTATCAGTAGAGCTTCCAGGCGTAATACAACCTATTGTTATTTATTCATACGAGCCAATCTTTCATTCTCATTGGTAAGAATATTTAATCTATGAACTAGTTTGGACCATCTCTCATAAAGCTCTTCATAGGCACCAAAGTCTTTAGTATCATCAGTGTCTTCAGCAACAAAAGAGTTAAGACACTAAATGTCAGTAACATTTTCAATGTCATTCCAGACAGCACAGGTAGTCATAGCAGCAAATTTTTTAGTTTCTTAGGGCTTGTCATCGTCCTCTCCATCACTCATGGCTATCAGACTTCTCTTGCGCTTGATGTTAGTACACTCATGTATGTAATGGTCAAACCCTCTACATTCATGACACTGGATATTATCCAAAACCTTAGTGTTGTTCTAATTTTGGTCTTCAAGTTTGTACTTATGGGAGTCACATTCCTCATTTGAAACTTGTTTGCTTGAGGATATTGACCAATCGTTCATGGAGAGGAAGGTTCAGAGGAGGGTTTGCTGTATCGGTTAAATTGATTCCTTGAATTATTCTTTTTCTTTAGATAATCACTAAACTTTCTTGTGATGAGTGCATATCCATCATCGTCCAACTCAGCAGTCTCAGCTTCACACGTAAGTGCTGCAAGATCAAACTCTTCATCTTCAGTAGCACGAGTGGAGATTAGAGCAATGCTTCTTCCCTTAGGTTGCTTGATTTGAAGTTTCATCTCATTAGTCTTCAAGGAACTCACAAGCTCACCAGAGCTCATGGTTGAGGTATCTTTGGCTTCTTCAATAACCGCTATCTTCATGTTGAATTCTTCAGTAATAGATTGCAAGAATTCGCTCACAAGCTTTTAGTTAGAGATTGATAGGCGAGAAATTGTGCTTTAATTAAGGGTTTAATCTCTATGTTTTTATGTGCTTAATATTCTCATATATGTTTATTTCTCGCGTATTTGCTATTACGAATGAAGGAGCGCCAATTGTATATTTATTCTCTATTTTGCAGTATTTGGTACTATATTTATCGAAGGATGTCTCACAAGGAAGTAGAGAAACGAGGATTGACGAATCAACAAGGGAAAAATCAAGAATCAGGATGTTGCGTCGATG
>BMAC01000092.1:158498-170902 GCA_014905375.1 Phtheirospermum japonicum
CCGAAACCCCCATGGAATTGAGGGGTGACACGTCGAGCCGACGACGTTAAGAAAAGGCGCTTGTTGGGAGGCAACCCAATGTTTACATTATTTCTATTTTTATTTTTATTTTTGCAGTTAAAGGGATACTAAGCTTGGTTGATTTGGACAATTGGGCATGTTTTCGGAAAAGATCGTTTGGAACCGAGAACCCCCTCGATGTTTACCCCGGTGATTTATTTTCCCTTACTCTTCCCTTATGATTTATTATTTGCTTGTTCTTGCTTTATGCTTGAGGACAAGCTAAAATTTAAGTTTGGGGGAGTGGGTTATTGAGATTAATATTGTGCTGAAAATTGCTAAATTTTGAAATTTTTGCAATTAAATTCCGGGAATTGAAAAGAAAAATTTTAATAGTACTCGCTCGAATTGCTTTGATGAATTATGTTTCGGTTAAAGTCTTTATTCGTCATTTGATTTAGAGGTCAAAGGTACGCATGTTGGTGCTTTTGTGATTCATATGTGGCGCGTCAATTCTAGATTATTGCGTTGTTGATGTGTACTTGTGGTTGCCGTACTTAATATGAGTTTGTGTGGGGCCTTGAAGTTGGCGGTTGCGTGATGATATCTCGTTAGTAGAAACAGAAGTCAAATAAAGTCCGGTTGGGGTATACCGGCATGGTGAAAGTAGGAAATTGAAAAATCAAAAAGAATTGAGGTGCCGAAACAGCTGCCTATCCGTATTTATCAAGTGCATTCGCTTACAAATTCCAAAGAGCGAAGTCCAACGAAGATGCTAGTAGCTCAACAATTCATGCACGTGCTCAAAAGGCGCATCACGCTATCAAATTCTCAAAACATGGCGGAGGTGAACTCAACAAATCAAACACCCAATCAAAACAATCCTCCTATCCAGCGCCTTATCATCATTATGAAGTCAAGGACGGTAGTGCGGAGCTGCGGGCCTCAATTGAAAAAAAAGATAAAAAAAATAAATAAATGGGAGAGGACGAGATATTTGATCGTGACCATCAATGGATAGAGTCGAACCATTGAGTAGCGAGGGGGCACCATAGTACATTGACGTGACGTATATAAAAAGGGGTTGCCTAACTGCTGGGGTCACCTAGGTTAATACACGAAACGCTTGCGATTTCTAGAAATATGATGGTGACTAGAGTCCGGATAAGTTCATTTGGCCAATTTGAGTGAGTTACTAATTATATGTTTGTCCTGTGCTTTAATCTAATGTTGCTTGAGGACAAGAAAGGTTTAAGTTTGGGGGATTTGATAGGCGAGAAATTGTGCTTTAATTAAGGGTTTAATCTCTATGTTTTTATGTGCTTAATATTCTCATATATGTTTATTTCTTGCGTATTTGCTATTACGAATGAAGGAGCGCCAATTGTATATTTCTTCTCTATTTTGCAGTATTTGGTGCTATATTTATCGAAGGATGTCTCACAAGAAAGTTGAGAGACAAGGATTGACGAATCGACGAGAGAAAATCAAGAATCAGGGATGTTGCGTCGATGACGCGTCGATGCCGAGGATGGTTCGCGTCAGTCGACGCGATGTGCGGTATGACGCCGAAGGCTGGCTCGCGTCAGTCGACGCCATGTCGACGCAAGGTCCGACGCTCATGTTCTGAAGCGTCGATTGGAAGGCGTCAGTCGACGCAAGGTCGACGCTCATGTTCTGAAGCGTCGATTGGAAGGGCGTCAGTCGACGCAAGGTCGGCGCTCATGTTCTGAAGCGTCGCTGGGAAGGGCGTCAGTCGACGCCCATGCAGGACGACGCAGGCGGGTGATGCGCGTCGACGCCGAGGGCTGGTTCGCGTCAGTCGACGCTCCGTCGACGCCGACTCGGCAGAATTATTTAGGGAGAATCTTGGGCGGCAAGAAATAGGAATTCTATATAAACTCGACCCAAACTCTTCAAAAACAGACTTTGACACAATTCTAGGGTTCCAAGGCTTTGAAGAGGGACCCCAAATCACCCAATAAACAAGAGCTTGAAGATCCAAGACCCAACAATCCAAGATCTAAGCTTTCTTATCTCTTCCCTATCTTAGAATAATGTTTTATTTCTCTTATTTTCCTGTTATTCCTATGAACTCCATGAGTGAGTAGATTGTTTTATCTAGTTCTAGGGATGGTTGAAACCCTCGTGAAACTATGTTTAATTGATTTATGCAATATTATCTTTCGTTCTTCTTATGCGATTGTTTGTGTTATCTTGTTTACATATCATGTTTGCTAAATTCATGACATGATTGCTTGATTCTTAATTTGAATTGGCCACCTAGATTAGGGACTTGGTTATCAATTGCTAGAAAGAGAACTGCTTCCCGTGTAATTGTCGTAGTTTCGATTTCTCTGAAGCAACTAATGGTTTTGTATCATTAGGGGTAACACAACATAGGTTGAATAAACCGAGCTTATGCGTTTATTGCTTAGATTAACCTATTTGCCCAGATATTAATGCTGTTGTTGGGTTGAATCTAGAGAACTTATTCTAGGTTATTCAATAATTAGAATCAATTAAAGAGTTTATTTTAATTGAGTAAACTGTAAGGGCAAATTCGAGTAGCAGAGCTTATTGCTACTTAGGGTTTTTAGTCGCGTATGATGAGTGGATTATGATATTGTGATTGGTTAAATAAGTGAAACGAGGGTGGAAACGGAACTAGGACTAGGAGCTTAATTTATTTATTTCGTTATTTAAACTCTTTGGTTATTTATTTGGTTCTCTTAGATTAGTTTACAATTCCCACCCCATTTATTTGTTTAAACAAAATACGAATAATCACAATTTAACCACACTCCTCGTGAGATCGACCCTTACTTATCGCTACTACTAGTTGGTAGAGAGAAGTTGAGGAAAAATAAATATTTAATTTGACGCTTAACGACGAGCGGTCAGAGATAGATGCACCTAACGATTGGAATTCATTTGAAATGTCAAGGAGTTTGGCACTGTATTCGGAAATAGTCTCATTTTTCTCCATTATCAGAACTTCAAACTGAGTTACAAGCATTATCAGTTTAGTTCGTGGAACTCCTTTAGATCATTCATAAAAGAGTTGTAATGCATCCCATGCTTCTTTTGCAGTTAGGAGTTTTGAGATGATTTTGAATAGAGAGACATCCATAAAGCTGTAAAGAGCACTAAGGGCTTTGGTGTTTGCATTTGAAACAGCTAGTTCATCAGCCGTCCAATCAATCTCGTTTTTAAGGATGATGTCACTATCTGGATCATCCAACCTAGGAGCCTCCCAGCCAACTAATATCGTACGACATGATCTTTAATCCATGGTTTTGATATAGGAACGCATCCTCACCTTCCATACCACATAATTGGTCCCATCAATAATTGGTGGTCGAATTATAACATTCATCATAGTATAAATAACTTTCGTACACAGAAAAACAGGATCATCACTTAGTACCGTCAAGTGACTGCCCTTGATGCCAATTGAAAGTTTTGAAGATTACGGATACTAGAATAATATCAATCAGAGACCGAATGTTAATCGAGATGCTGGAACTCTATTACTAAAACTCAGTAACACACACAACATAAATAATAATAACATATAATTTCAATTTGTCTATTAGTTAAAACTCATAGGTCATGACCTCAGGCCGAAGAAGACATTACTAGAAAATGGTGTAGTTAATTTACAGAAGATATGAAAATAATGTAACATCTAGTAATATATGAAAAACTCCTGAACGAGTAGATCATTCTAATCATCATAGATTCGTCCGTAAAATCTTCAAGTCGATCAAACACAAGTTTGAAAAATACAAGCAGAATGAATGGCAAAAATTTCTCTTTCTTCACGATGATTATTTCTATATTCTCTGAAAAAGCATATGCATGAAGTCCAAGTCCTTATATATTTATATACAAATGTGTATCTCCATCTTTTTAGAAGAATCCTAAAATATCAAAAGACAGTTAATCAATATCTTGATATTTTAAAGAATAAGATAACTATAAAAATACACTTTCCTACTACTAGAGGATTCATACCTTAACTTACAACACACACACACACACACGCACGCGCGCGCGCATACTCACATTAATAAAATAGTCTTAAAATACTAATAAGTCTAGAAAGCAAATAAAATAATTATTCAATTAATTAAAAAGAAGGTAGGAATAAAATTCTTATCAAGCATTAGTTTAGGGTATTTATAAAATCATTTCACAATAGGGCCTTTTAATTAAAACTTATTTATATTTATTTTAATTATTCCTCCTTAATGTTTTCTATTTATTGTTAAGTTTCCAAAGATCTATTTTACCTGAAAGCTTCAAATCCCATTTGTCAGCTTTGGTAGCTCTAGCGCTTATGTGTCAGCCTGACCTGTGAAGCTTCGGGGATCTATATTTGGAAAAGGAATGTTTATTTACCTATTTATATAATAACATTTTTTTTCATTTTTTCTCATTAAAGAAATAGGGGTTTTGTATTCACTGCTAAACAACAATTTCTTGATTTTTTTTCTCCGATCAGAAACTACATTCATTGGCCAAACCAGAATTATGAATCATGGGATTACAAGACTCTTTTTATTTAATTTTTATTTTTTATTTATGTAAGGGCGCGGATATACGCACCCCAAAAACTTATGAGTTGACCCCGATTGATAAGAACACCCCAAAAATTTTTAAAATACATTTTTTTAACTAATCAACCCCACAAACACCCCATTTTACCCCCATATAATATAATAAATAATATAATAATAAAATAATAAAAATAAGATAAAAAGAATAATAATAAAAAAAAAAAATAAAAGTAAACAAAAAGGAAGAACAAGAAATAGAGAGAACCGCCGCGAGAGAATAAAAAACACAGAAAAATAGGGAGGAAAAGAGAGAAAAAAGAGAGAAAATTGCTTAGCAAAATCCACGATGGAGAATGGAACGGGGTGAGCCATCAAAAGTAATAGGTAAGTTTCTCGTTTGATTCATTTATTTAGGTTAGGGTTTAAAATTTTTGAAAAAAAGTATCGTGTTCGACTCTGGTTCTACGAACCAAAGCTTTATGTTCGGCCGGTTATTTTGAACATAATGGCCATGTTCATGTATATTATTAGAACAATTTTTGAAAGAAATGTTGAAAACGCGGACGTTCGAAATTTAGCACAGTGCCTTTGTTCGAAAATAATTTTCGAACTGGATGCCTCTATTTGAAAATATTAGTCAAGTACTTTTAGTTTGTTCGAAACAAAATTGTAAACATAATGCTTATGTTTGGATAGTTTTTGACACTTTTAGTTAGTCAAACACTTTTAGTTTTTGACAGAGTGTTCGATTTATTATATCGAACACAGACAGTGTGTTCGATTTATTATATCAAACACACTTATGTTTGAGATAATTTCGAACACATTGTCTTGCATAACCTGTACCTGTTCTGTTGTTATTTTAGAAACTAGAAAATCAAGTATTAATACACGTCTCGTATTTAAATTGTGTTTTTATTGTCCAACCAACTAAGTTGTGAAGAACACACTGCAACACTAAGAGCACTTGGTTGATGGGGATTCTATAACCCCGAATGCCTATAATGTTATAAATACTGGTCCACATGCTCACGATGGTGCTGCTATCCATGATGGGTTGGATTCACAGTGGGGCTGAGGGTTCTCAAATAGTTGTTAACTCGAGGAATTTCACGTTGGTACAGTAGAGACATCCCATCTCTTTGAGGAGTATGCAGTGGAGGACTCGAACATTGATATCGCTCGACAACAATAATGAAATATCTCTCTTTTCCGCAAACTTTTACCTTGTCCCAGCACACTAAAGAAAAAGTTGAAATCTCGCAAAAGGAAGTTGTTACTTCATTCAAAATTATTGTAGCCAATTCTTCTCTAGCAATACGAGCAATGCACAATGCGGTTCTTCTATAGAACCAGATAGGGCTCCATTATGGAGCCCTATAAATGACGTGGCATTCATTTGAGCCCTTAATCATTTTTTTCTTTTTATTTTTCCTTCCTTTTTTTATAAATGCACGGTGGGATGAATGCCATGTGTTATATAGGGCTCCGTAATGGAGCCCTATCTGGTTCTGTAGAAAAATTCATGCACAATGGCTGTAATACAATCTTGGGCCGATATAGCTTACCAAAAAAGTCACTCTAAAAAGCACTCCTTCAAGAGGTTTTCTTATGAAACGTTGGTGTTTAAATTGCATTTATTTTGCAATTGTTTTGGTTAGCTGATCAACTTGTGTTAAGCATTTCTCTTCTCTCTTTATTTTGATAAGAAGCATCGTGCCATAATTATATTTAAAAATATAATATTGTATTTACCTTTGTTCTTATAAATATATCTTGGATTTGCAGACTATAATGAATTTTTATTTTTCTTACTCTTGTCTAATTCATCTTGATTTGTTTTCCTTTCTTTTTTAATCGAAGAGGGATTTGTGTTCTAATTTTTCTTTTATGGATTTTTATTTTGGGTGATGAATAGATACACACACTATTATTATTCTTTCTTTTGTGTTACAAATATTTGTTTATTATTGTCAGGTAATGTATCAACATTCTATTTGGCTTTTATCTCCAATAGATGCATGAGAATCATGTTATGTAAACAAAAGGTGATTAGCTATGAATATGTCAATGAACTGGGAGCGGTCTTATTCATTTTCTTGATATCTCTATTTTTTTCTACCAAACCTATCATTCTTGTTAATCTTCTTCCGGTGTTATAATTACATTAATGATGTATTACGTCAATTACTATAATCTCTAGTTCATCCTATTTTGTCAACGATATGAAGGATTAAGTTTGTTGGAGATGTACTTATTCCATCAGACATGCTCATAATCACTATTTGTGCCATAAGTTTAATTAACTGCCACAGGGTCATTGTATAACCAAGTTGTTGCATGCACACAAAAATAAATTTGATTACTCTACTGTAAGTGCAATCACATATATATTAAAACACAAGTAACCTACCACAATAAAGTGCGTTTCACCGGCGATGCATTTAGGGTCTGTAAGTGCAACACATATATATTAAAAAATAAGTAACCTACCACAATAAAAGTGTTTCACTGTCGATGCATTTAGGGTTAGCAAAAACTGGAATCGATGATGCAAAAGGTAAGTTTGTGTCGCAATTAATTAGAGAACAAACACATTATGTTCGGAAAACAAAATCGAACAAGTGAGTATGTTCGAACATTATATTGGAACAAACTGCAAGTGTTCGAATAATATGTTCGAACATATGTATATTTTCCGGTCATGAAATTCGACATACATCAAATGTTCATCAAAACCAAATCGAACATATTCGCGATTCTCAACCCAATAATAGTAATACACCCAAAACAAAAGAGATAAAAAATGACTAAAACAAATAGATGTCAAGAATACTAACATTATTCTTTTTGTTCGTATCATTATCCTCCATTTTTACAAGTTTTAATGTGAATTGTTATTAGGTATTGAGAGAGGTTTAAGGATGAAGAATAAGGTATGATGGTTTTATTTTTTTGTTTTATAATAAATATATTATATGTATATTTAATTGTATAAATTTATTTTTTCAATTTTAATTATATTATATGAGTAAGGTTATTTTAGTCTTTTTATTTAAGACTATTTTTGTCAAAATATTTTGGGGTCAACTAATAATTTTTGGGGTGCGTCCCCTTTATGTAATCTTTCGATTTTTGTTTTTTCGATATATGTGGATATATTTCTAACTTCTTTGTTTAAATAATTTCTTTTTCTATATATGCAATTTTTGTTCAAACAATTTTTAATCAGATCATTCTTCCAAAACCAGTATCACAAAATCCCCGAATCAGTAATTTATATTTTTTTTATGGATCGCACGTGGAGTTGCATAGCCTCCAAAAACATGATCTCTTGAAAAGGTAATCTGTCTCCTTTTGTTTGTGAGATCGTGTATTGGTTTATTTAGTATTATTATGATGTGCATTCTTTTAAATTTGTATCAATCTTGAGGAATTCAGGTCTGAATCGGATGAATCCTGATTCTTTTTTTGTTATCTTGATTTATTGCTTTTAATTTTCCATTTGAGTACTTATGGAAGGACTGGTGATCTAAATCTTTCCTAATTGAATTGATATTATTATTATTATTCAACGGAGATTTGTGTATAATGATATTTTGGGTCCGATGCTAATAGAATTTCTAGAGATTAAGATTGTTCGCTATTGTTCTTGTCCTGATATATTGCGTTATCTGCAATTTAGATAATGGATTTATTGTATTAGGGCAATCAGTTGTGACAATATGAGCGAGATCTCTGTGTGTGTTTGTGTGCGAATATTTCAATGAAGATATCTTCATAGTTGTTTTTGCACTGATCATGAATTAATAATACCCTCCTCTGTTTAGTAGTCTATCTAGAAAACGAAACACAGTCCAATATTGTTCATAATGGGTATATTTTACGATTATCCGCACATTTTTTTTAATAAGTTGGGTCAAGTGGGTGGTTGGAAAGTAGAAGATAAATCTCAAATAATTTGAGAGGTCTAGGGTTCGAACCCTTGTCAATACCCTTATAAAGGGTTAATGATACCACTTGAGCTACAAGCTCGTGGTATTATCCGCACATTGAAATGCAGTTTTTTTATTTTCTGGTTTTCTGATTCTCAATCCAGTTTTTTTTTTTAATTATTTTATTCCCAAATATCCTCACACTTTCCACCTATATTCGATTTTCTTTTTTTCTTTCGGTCTGTGTATTTTTGGATTAGTGATTTTCTGCATTTCCCCATTTTCGTAGATGAATCTTTATTATTTCCCTTCTGATAACATCACCCTGGTAACTGAGATCCATTGTATTTTTTTCTCATGTTCTTATATGTTATACGGATAATTACTGATACGAATTCCTCATTCTTGAATTTTCCAATTGTAGATATATTTGAAGGTCGTTTTTGACATCTGTAATTCAAACAATCGTGTGATTTTGCATTGAATTCCTGATTCTTTTTTCTTTTTCAATTTCTTTTAATTCTTTTTTTGAATTACTGATTCTTTATTTTCATGATAATTTGAAGGTCATTTTTTGACATATTCCTCCAATCGTGGATATGTTATTCATCTGGAAACATTCCCAAAGAGAATTAAGGTATAAACTTTTCAAAAGATTTTTTTCAGTGATCATGTTAGAAATTCAAGTGTTGGAATCACTTTTGTTTTACATCAACGTGGATAAATACTCCCAGGAGGAGTAACATTATTAAGCTTTCTTAACCCATGGGTAGTTGAGACATGATGCTCAATTTTGTTTGCATTATCTTGTGTTCATAATTAATATTTGTTTCACGTATTTTTATTTTTATTTTTCACTTTTGGAATACACATAACATTATAGAATCTGATTCCTATAGTTTGATATTGTTAAATATGTTATGTTTCGTTGGAGTATAGATCTGCATTTTGGTAGTTATATCTTGGACAAAAAATGGGAAAATGTGATATGCCTTCATTTTTCAATCAATTTGTATAAATGTGCTCGATTAGCAAAATAAATAATTAATCTTGTATATTTACCTTACTCCAAGTATGCTAGACCTTTGATCGATAAGCTTTATTTTATTAAATCTGACATTCTGTAATTATTTTAGATTAGTTATAATATTTAATTTATAGGTAACTTTATGTTTAGAGTTAATGGACAATAAAAGTAAATGAAATAAGTTTTATATAAATTTATTTATTTTAAAATGAAAAAGATAGAAGAAAATTTTTATTAGGTGTAAGTTTTTAGTAATGAGTTGGAGGTCAGCAATATGTTGTTGGTATTTTTTATACATTAACCATGGAAATAATAGGCATCATTTGCTAATATGGAAAAATTTGTGGGTGTATAAGTTGTGAGTATTGACCTTTCTCATGGAATTATTAGATCTCCCCAGACAAACTACAATTGGGTTTTTGTATATGCAGCTTGGGCTTTTGACTAGGTTTTGATTGTTTATAATGACATTTGAAATAGAAATCTTGATCCTTATGTTTATATTGTCAATATTAGTTCCTTCACTGGTTTGGAAAATTCGGTGTTGTTTTTTCTCTCTTCATTATCTATATTAGGATCGAGAAAATAGAAATCTTGGTGCTTTAACACCTACTGTTTTTATTATTTGGTATGAGATTAGAAAGATTTAATTGCTTATCAACCCCTCTTTGTTAATTCTGTTGACACCTTGCTGAAGTGTCAACTCCTTATGCCTCCATTTTCCATGTGTATTTTTCTTATTAATCAAAAAGCTGATGTGTCATTTTGTAAAAAATCCCTATTATTTCTTTCCTTTTATAGTTTTTTGTCTAGGGTATAAAATAGAGCTTTTTCCATAATTTTTTCATTAATTTGCTTTTCTTAAAATCTAGGTTTCCTCATCTCCATCCGCCGCTTTCTTCCTCTCTGTCCAGTTTTTTTTTTAAGTTTCATCTTTTTTAGTTTCTTCGATTTCTATGTTTCTTATTTTATTCAAATTTCTTTGTTTCGATTTCTTAATTTTCCAATTTCTTAATAGTAATCATCATAAAATATCTTAATTACAAATTTTTTAGTTTCTTAATTTCTTTGTGAATCCCGTAGCGGTGGCAAGTACGGAGATCCTCCTCCCTACCGCAATGCGCAGCGACCACGACGAGGTCAGACTCCGATTCAAGAAGGGGGCCGTTTCTATTATCCGACAACTATGGGGATGAAGGTGGTGGTGTGGCTTGGATGGAATCAACAGTGGCGTGGTTGAATCGTGGTTGAATCGGCGGGGATCAATAAAATGATATTTATTAATTAATATTTTTATGATTCCGTTCAGATCTGCAATTTGATGATGAACTTGCATAGTCTGTGATATTGATCAGCAATTATTTTTATCGAATCGCAATCAACTTTTTTTTTTTTTGATGGAGATAAACTTGAACAAGAATTGTTGATGCCTACATCTATCTTAAAAATAGAATATACTTTTCTTGGTGTCATTTTTATTTTTATTTGTTAACTGAAAGTTGATTCACAACGTAAATCTGAGGTTGGCCACAGTCAACAGATTGAAGGTAATTTTATCGTTTTGTTTGTGTTTTGCGTAATGGGTCACTCAAAGTACAAATTTTCTCTGTTTTTATTTGTTTAATTATTAATTTTATTTTTTTGGTTCCAGATTTTGAATGTTTGAGACTAAAAAATAGTAAATGCCCCCATGCATTGCGTTTTGGTATTGATTGAATTCTTTAGATTAATCAGTAAATGCCCACATGAATTGCGTTTTGGTATTAATTGAGTTCTTTAGATTAATTTGTCTGTAGTTGAATGTACTACTGCGCCAACGATCTAATGAGGTGGGTTTTCTTCATCTTCCATAGATCTAGGCAATATAATTGAGAAATAGATGTCGATTAGATGCAATTAGCTATTATGAAGGGCTAATAATTAGAACTTTCTGTTTATTGATACATAATTATCTTATATATGAAGGGCTTATATATCTTAGAACTTTCTGTTTTTGTTTTTTTTTTGTCTTGGATCATTGGATGCCATTTTTAATTTTGATGCAAAGTTGTAACTACTATTCACTGATGTTTAGATTTATTTAATCGACATGGTAATATTTAATTGTATGAGCTTACATTAATTAATTGTAATATTATAATGTCAATTGTAATATTGTATGATTATCATTAGCTGCTAATCTTGACAAATGGAAAACCAGCTAGATTTGCCCCAAATTCCTCTTATTCAACCATATGGCACCAGTTTTCAAGGTAGCAGTGATCGGAGCCAGTGTTTCGAGCCTCGCCACAGCCCGGGCCCTCAAAATGGAAGGCCATCAAGTTGTTGTTTATGAAAAATCGGACCAACTTGGCAGGACATGGGTTACAATCCTCAAGTCGAGTCCGATCAATTGGGCCTCGACCCGGATAGAGAAATCATACATAGCAGCCTATACTATTCACTTTGTACCAATCTCCCCGTTCAACTTATGGGCTTTCCAGACTATCCGTTTGCTATTACAAAATACGGTGATTCGAGGATTTTTCTCGGTCACAAGGAGGTGCTCGAGTTTTTGAACGAGTTTGCTAGGGAATTTGGATTAGTGGAGTTGATTCGTTTTAAAACTGATGTTGTCCGGGTTGAGCGGGTCGATTTGAGGAACGATCGATGGGTCGTTGGGTCAAGAGAGAATGAGGTGAGCTCGGATGAGGTATTTGATGCAGTAGTGGTTTGTAATGGCCACTACACTCAACCAAGTTTGGCCGATTTTCCAGGTATAGTATCGTATACCATGTAATTAGATAAACAAGTTTGAAAATATTTGTTTAATTTCATAAAAAATTTCCAGGTGAATGAAATGTTTTGCCTTTGATTTTTTTTTTTTTGTGTGTATTT
>BMAC01000092.1:172362-191196 GCA_014905375.1 Phtheirospermum japonicum
TTTATATTAAACATGATTTGAATTAGGTACAATTGTACAAATTACCATATTCAAATTGTTGACTTTATGGTTACATTAAAGAGAAACGAGATTAAATATACAATGATTAATCTCCTCCAATACTCAACAAAATTAATATAATGATTGATTGATTAATTACATCTTTATATTAAACATGATTTGAATTAGGTACAATTGTACAAATTACCATATNAATACTCAACAAAATTAATATAATGATTGATTGATTAATTACATCTTTATATTAAACATGATTTGAATTAGGTACAATTGTACAAATTACCATATGAAAATTGTTGACTTTATGGTTATATTAAAGAAAAACTTGATTAGATATACAATTGTTAATCTCCTCTAATTTCATATTACTTATTCAAACGATATTTATTACATATATATAAGAACATGATTAATTAGATTTTGTGTAGTATACAACTAAATCAATTCCTTCTATTTTGCATAATTAGATTTTGTGTAGTATACAACTAAACCAATTCCTTCTATTTTGCATATGCATTTTATAAGATTTACCGCATTGATTTACACAAATAAATGTATATTTTTACTCCTTGAAAATTCAAAATCTTGAAAATTGAATAAAATAAACCACACATCGTACAATAACACCATATTTATATATAGAAAATTTATATTTATATATAGAGAATTTGTATTTATATGGAAGTATATTTACTCCATACTTATAAAGAAAACAAGAAATTGGACAAAATATATTGTGTTTGAAATAAAAAATAATTTATCAACTTCGCATAATGAATTAAAATATTTATCTCTAATTAGTTAACATGGATTAATTATTTACAATCTAAAGTTAATAATTATTTTTAATATATTTTATATTTTTATGCCTTTATTTAATATGCTCGCGTAAAACGCGGGTATTCAAACTAGTTCAAATTATTAGGGATTTGAATGATGAAGACAGTGAAGGTGGGGATGATGTAACATTGTGGGGCTTTATTTTTAATGATGAAAAGTTGGACGTTGTCGAAGAAATTGGTGATGAATGTGATGAACATGAGTGAGAATACAATATGTTGTGTAATAATCTCATAATCTATTAACCATAATATTGATGGTGCATAATGGCTAGTGGTATTTTCAAGGTTTTTCATTTGAATTTTTTATCAGTTTTCTTGCTTGGTAAGAATTTTTGGTGTATGTTGACTTCAATGTAGAACATGAGATATAATACACACTTGCGTTGTTATCTGATTCTACATTTTAGTCACACGTGCATATGAGTTCCCATTATTTTTATTAGAAGATTAAAAATATGTCCATTGGAAGAGATTTCAAGCAGCTGAATACTTTTATTGATCATTTTATAATTGATTGTTTCTTTCTTATGCTTTTGTCGAATTATGTGATTTGGAAACCTTGGGCATATCTTTTTTTTTTTTTTTTTTGAGGTTCTGATAGTATATGCAAAACATATCTCAACGATGTATCATTATTCAATATACTAAACAAAATCTCTAAACACAATTAGGTGTCACATGTAGAAATGGATTAGAGTATGCTTGTTTGGAACACGGGTTAAGTATCTGGACTATGCAATGGAAGGAGATTGGTTATTACACAACTCTGTAATCGCATTATTGAAGCGAAAATACTCGCTGAAAATAATATTGAGAGTAAAGTTCTTATTCCACGTATGATATTAAATCTTTCTAATAGCAGGTCCTTATATCAAAGAAGACAATTTCTACTCATTAACAGTTTTTATTCATTACTTGCCTATTATTGTATGATATAAATAATTTCTCAAAAGATTTCTATTCTGAAAATTGTATATATACCAATACAGAAGCATATTAAAAGCCTAAACTAAGGATACAGATACACGCAATTAGCCTAATAATAAGGAACCGAATCTAAACATTCCTAAATTACAAAATACAAAGATATATTTACATATATTTAACACACACCCGCAGTCGAAGCGGAAGGCTGACGGACACTGAGACTGTCACGAAAATCTTCAAACAGAACACGCGGAAGACCCTTGGTGAAAATATACGCAATCTGATATCGGGAAGGGACATGAAGAACACGAACCTGACCACGAGAAACTTTCTCTCGTACATAATGTATATCCATCTCAATATACTTGGTACGTTGATGTTGTATCGGATTACCCGATAAATATATTGCACTTACATTGTCGCAATAAACAATTGTGGCCTTTTTCATTGGACAATGCAATTCCAATAGCTAATTTCGTAACCAGCAAGATTCAGATACAACATTTGCCACACCCTGATACTCGGCTTCGGCACTCGACCGAGACATAGTAGGTTGTCTCTTGGACGACCATGAAACCAAATTATCACCCAAAAAAACACAATAACCAGAAGTAGAACGTTGTGTATCCGGGCAACCACCCCAATCCGCATCAGTATAAGAAACAAGAGATGAAATAGACGATGAGTAGAGATGGAGGTCAATATCAAGTGTACCTTGAATATATCGGATAATGCGTTTGAGAGCTTGCATATGGTCAACTCTCGGATCATGCATATGTAAACACACTTGTTGAACCGCATATGAAATATCCGGACGGGTGAATGTAAGATATTGAAGAGCCCCGTAAAGACTCCTATATAGAGTAGGATCCGAAAATGGAGTACTAGAATTAGCACTAACCTTCTCCTTTGTGTGAACAGGAGTAGGAGATGACTTACACGAGGACATTCCGGCTCGCTCAATTATTTTTTCCACACACTTGCGTTGTGACAGAAACATACCACCCTTATGTCGAGAGACTGCAATGCCAAGAAAATAATTCAAAGGACCAAGATCCTTCATAGCAAATTCTGAGCCAAGAAGATTCATAATAGCCACCTGGAGAGCATTAGAAGAAGCAGTGAGAATTATATCATCAACATACAACAAGATATAAGCCATGTCATTGCCATTGCAATAAATAAATAATGAGTTGTCACATTTGCTATTAGAGAAACCAAGAGAAATGACATAATCAGCAAATCGTTTATACCATGCATGGGGTGACTGCTTAAGACCATATAATGACTTACGCAAAAGACATACATAATCGGGATGAGTTCAGTCCCGATAACCCAATGGTTGATGCATATACACTGTTTCTTGTAGCTCACCATGAAGAAAAGCATTTTCCACATCCAACTGATGAATGGGCCATGCTTTAGATAAAGACAACGAAAGAACAGTACGAATCGTAGCCGGTTTTACCACTGGGCTAAACGTTTCGCCACAATCTTTACCAACTTGCTGTGTCTTCCCATCACCTACAAGACGGGCTTTATGCCTCTCAAACACACCATTAGATTTTTCTTTATGAGAAAAAATCCATATAGAACGAATAACATTAACATTAGGTGGACGGGGCACCAACTCCCACGTCTTATTTTTAAATAAGAGCATCATATTCATCATCCATGGCCATTTTCCAATTGGGATCACGAAGAGCTGCCACCGGATTATGAGGTAAAGGTGACCGAGTAACCGTAGCAGTGTAAGCATTGGAATATTTTTTATTTGGCTTAACAATGCTTGATCAAAGATTTCTTAACACTCTAAGAAATCTTCTCCGCAATAGTACGGAGTCGATTGTAGAGCGGTAAGTTTTCCCGATTCGTGTCTCTTGAGGATAGATATAATCGGCGGTCGGTGTTTTTACTCAATCTCTTGTTAAGCTAAATTACACTAATCTAAACTAAGAAAGCATTAAGTCATTGGTTTGATTTGAGTTTTGAATTTAAAAGAAGACTTTAATGGAAATAATGAAAATGAGGGTTTAGGGTGTTCGATTCGTCTCCACGATTAATTGGTTTTCGCCGAGCACTTAATCCATGATTCGGGGTTGTCAATCCCAAATTGTCGACAAAGTGTTGGGGTCGTCAATCCCAATTCTCGACATGCTCCGATTAATGGTTCTAAACGAACCTAAACTCTAAACCCCTAGTTTCTAAACTAATTGCATCAAATATAGCTTACAATTAAAGGAGAATTCATGGAGGGAAAATCAAGCATTTCAAATTGAAATTAGTCAAAAGGGATTAAATTGAAAAGAAGTCAAATTTACCAAAGAGGAAAACTTCATACATCTTTTAAGGACTAAGAGCATGTCTAACTAAAAGGAGTAAAAAGCTTGAAAATGAAAGCATCCATGGAGTTTGCAAGAAAAGTTCCAACTAAAAGGAGTAAAAAGCTTGAAAATGAAAGCATCCATGGAGTTTGCAAGAAAAGAAAACAACAAGCTAAAACCAAACCACCAACATAACAATCTTAACCTAACAAGAACAACAACAACAATAACAACACAAGAAAGGAAGGGAAAGAAAACTACCAATTGCATTAAACACCAAAAGCTTCAAGTCTTCAAACAACAAGCTCCACAAATGAAGGAGGTGTCACCCACTCCAACAATTTCTTAAGAACAACTAACTAATTACTAACTAAAAACTAACCAACTAAGCTAAACTAGATTAACTACTAAGCTAGCTAAAACTACATTAAACTAAGAATTTAAACTAGGGTTTACATGGCAAGGCAAGAGTAAAGGCTTTTAGGAAATGGAGAAAGCCCCAAATTCCACCAAGAAAGGTTGGATAAGGTTGGATAGAGGTGGGTCTATTTATACAAAAATGCAGGGGCAAAATTGTCAAAATGGGCTAAAATCATGAGTTGGACTACGTCTCATTCGATCGACTTCGCCCAAAATTTCCGAACACACTGGACTCCAGTCGATTTAAGGAGGTCCAGTCGATCGACTGGATGATCAATCGATCGACTGAAGGCCAGTCGATCGACTGGCTCGGCTGCTCTGGCTCAGTTTTTTCGTTTCTCTCTAAACGTCCACCGGTTGTCGCTCCTCGTTCACGCTGTGTTTTATTGCTTTGCCCGTTTCAATCTGAGTCGAATGGGATGCTCCGAGCGTGCGCGGGACCGCTTGGTCATCCTACGGCCAAAAATACGAAAAAGGGTAAAAATGTACGAAAAACTACTAAAAACTGCACAAAAGTTATAAAAACCTAAAACTAACAAAATAGGCCAAAACGACTCCTAAAACCCGTAAATGCAAGCAAAACACACGCGAATGCGACACAAAAAGGTAACAAAAAGTGTACAGAAAAGTACAAATCAATGCCCATTTGGCTTCTTGTGATCATGGTGGGCCGCTGGATAGGTAAGGGAGTGGTTGTTGATATTTGGACAATGGGTGTGTGTGGGCTGGCGGTAGATGGGCCAACAGAAGTAGGCTGGTCAAATTGAGGAAGTGGGCTTGAACTTCCTTGAACTGGGCCAACAATATATGGCCTGTTAAGAGAAGATGTAGGAAAACGAGGTGAATTATATGTGTGGGTCGCATCTGGTTGGGACATTTGTGTCTGGACTGGAACATCAGGAACAAGATTTTGCAAGTGATGCAGTGTATACGGAGGAATATCATCACTTAAAAAATCATAAGTGGACGAAGATTGAGTATGCATATTATCAAACGGAAATACATGCTCATCAAATAAAACGTGATGGCAAATTATAATTTTATTGGAAGACAAATCATAACATTTGTAGCTACGATGATTCGAAGGGTATCCTAAAAATACACAAGGAGCTGAGCGAGGTTGCAACTTATGAATGGTAGTATAAGGAATTAGAGGATAACACAAGCACCCAAAAACCCGAATGTGAGAGTAGGACGGAACCCTTTGATATAAAATTTGAAGAGGATATATATTGCCCAAAAGTTTGCTTGGAAGCACATTAAGAAGATAAGTAGCCATTTGTAAGGCATGATACCAAAATGAAGGAGGAAGAGAAGCATGAGCTAAAAGTGTACGAGTGATATTATTAATAGTACGTATTTTTCTTTCGGCTTTTCCATTTTGAGATGAGGTATGAGGGCAAGATAGATGGAAACATATGCCATGAGTCTTAAAAAATTCCCAAAATGGACCATTATCAAACTCCTTCCAATTATCACATTGGACATTTTAAATATTACGTTCAAATTGAGTAAGAATATGAGCTTTAAACGCTAAGAATTTGTCAAAAACATCCAATTTCTTTGCCAATGGGAAAGTCCAAAGAAAATTAGGATAATCATCCAATAATAAAACATAATATTTATGCCCCATAGAACTCAAAATCGAAAATGTCCAAAGATCACTATGAATACTGTCAAAAGGCATAAATGTACTCGAATTAGAAGAAACAAATGGTAACTTAACATGTTTTCCAAAAACAAAAGACCGACAAATACTAGAATTCAAAAAACGATTACAATCAATGCTTTTATTTAACCTAAGAGTATCTAAAATAGGAGCACCCGGATGACCCAAGCGATCATGCCAAATAGATGGAGAAATCGCAGCAAAAGATGAATGGATAGCTTGATTGTTGATGGAGGTGGTAAGGGATAAAGGTTACATCTCATTATTGACCTCCCCGTCTGAAAATCCTTCACAGAAAACCAAAAAGGATCAAATTCAACTGTCACAAAATTATCCGTAGTAAACTTGCGAACGGAAATAAGATTTTTAGCAATTTTGGGAGCATGAAGGACATTATTTAGGGACCAGGGAGGATTAGGGGAAGACAAAGATGTGTGACCATAACCACGAATAGGTATAGTATGACCATTTCCCACAATTATGCCATTATTATGATTGCTCGAATAAAAATAAGACGAGAGATTACCATTTGAGGAAGTCATATGAGAAGTCGTGTCGGTGTCCATGTACGAAGACGGATCGAGCGGAGTGAGAGACATGGTGTGCATTGCGGATGCAATATCTGTTGGAGAATATGTAGTAGACTGCCCATTTGTTGAACTCACAAATGCTTGGTGAGGACGTGGGCCAAGAAGACTTGGTTGTTGCTGCCCCTTAGTGCCTATTGGACGTGGGGCCCAACCTCGGTTTGGATATGGGCAAGGTGGAGTATCCCATTGAGGCATCCAGCCCCAAGTAGGTTAATTAGGCCAATGAGACCCCCACTGTTGCTGCACGGCACCCTACTGCCTGGAACTGTGACGAACTTGACGGCCTCCATTTCCACGGCCCTGACCCTGGCGGCCACCACCTGAACCTCGGTTGCCACCGTTGCCAGATTTCTTGCCAGAATATTTTTGATTATAGTTTTGTTTCCCACGATGAGAGTGGTCCGCTTGAGATGAGGGGGATCCAGAATCATCATAATCTGACTGCACAGCCACCATGGCGGACTCCGAGTTTGTGGCTGCCTCTTTCGCTAATCCGGCCTCTTCTAACGTCAACATCGACCGAGCTTGATAAAAGGGAGGAAGTGGGTCACTTTGGCGAATAACTGTACCTACACCCCTGTACGCCCTCGTGAGGCCCGAAACAAATTGAATAACAAGTCAACTATTCGACACCGGTGCTCCGACATTCTTCAATTGGTCCGCAAGAGACTTGAGACGCTGACAATAAGCTGAAACATTTGGAAAATTCTCCATCATAGTAGTGGAAAATTCGGCTTCGAGAGTTACCACATGGGAATTTTTATTATCATGGAATATCACGGAGTCTATTCCAAGCTTCCATGGTCGTGGCATCGGGTTCAATAATGGTATGTAAAATATCATTAGAGATGGTTGCATAAATCCATGAGAGAACCGTAGCATCAAGAGTCGACCACAATTCCTTTTCATCCTCAGTCGAAGGAACATTCTCTTTGACCTTGGCAGGAGGAATGATATGATGAAGGACCTTGTGAGAACGTGCGGTAATTTTGAATAATTCCGTCCATGTGGAGTATTGAACATTCTTCATTTCAAGAGTGATGGAAATATGGTTTCGAATGTTTGAAACCGCCAGAGCCGGATGGAATGAGTTCTTGTTATCCGACATGGTGATGAGAAGAAAAGGAGAAGAAGAATGCTAGGGCGCTTTGCGGAAGGTGAAAAACACAGATTGTTTTCTACCCTAAGAAACTGATACCATAATAGAAATAACTCCTCAAAAGATTTCTATTCCGAAAACTGTATATATACTAATACAGAAGCATATTAAAAGCCTAAAACTAAGGATACAGTTACATGCAATTAGCCTAATAATAAGGAACCGAATCTAAACATTCCTAAATTACAATATACAAAAATATATTTACATATATTTAACATTGTACATGTTTGAAGATATTTTGTTGCAACGAGAATAATAAAATTGTAAACAAGATAACTAATGTGGTTTGATTCTTGAATTTTTTTTTTATCATTAGTGATTGGTGCAGTGAGCCAGTGACATAATGTTTATTATTTTTTTACAAGGTGAATATTTCATTTTTCTGAATTTTGCATTTTGGAACCTTTATTTTAGTGAGTAAATATCTATAGTAGAATATCCTTTGGGATCAATTGTATTTCATTTTATTTACTTTTGGATTTGTATTTTCATCTTTTTTAATAAAGTACGAAGTTATTATTAAAAAGAAGAAAACGTTTATACAAACAAAGATCACGACGTCTGTTCCCTGACCAAAGTCATCTGTTCAGGCCTCATTAAAACCTCTCCAGGTAAACCCACCCTTGTGGGAAAAACCCTCGTAGAGGAAAGAGTACCCTCCCCACGCCAGTAGTAAAAGGAACAGAACAAAGCGATAAAGAACGCTAAAAGCCACAAGTCGGCTAAAAGTAAAAGCAAGCTACAACAAGCAAGCCATGATCTAAAAAGTAGCAATACCAAGGTCCTCTGTCGGACCAAAATTTAACAGACATCCGAGGGGCTAATGTTAGGATCGTGATGAACGGTACACCCTTTTACCCAAAATATCATCGTTCACCAGATCTAAGAGAAACTCCGGGGGTGACGTGAACCAGGCATAACGAGGAGAATCGGATTTGGAGATCGAATCAGCAGCGTGATTGTCTTCTTGATAAACATGCGAAACCATGAACTCGATCAAGGTAGTGAGAAAAAGAATCCGACACCACCGTGCCAGGAAGCACCAAGGAATATCCAAGCTACGCTTCACAAAAAGATCCAACCACATAAGTCGAATTGGATTCTAGCCAAATCCGTCTCCAACCTCTCTTATCAGCCTCCTCGACCGCAATAATCACAACCTAAAACTCAGCCTCAAAGGCATAACCCTGGTCAAGCAATCTAGAGAAGCCGCCTTTTACAAAGCCCCGAAACGTGTTCACCCAAACGTGTGAGATACCCAGAGCACTGCCATCTGTGTTCACCTTAATCCAGCCAGGTGAGGGGGGCAATCATGACACAGGGGTAAGGATGATGGATGCTCCGGCCTACCACGCATGCCCAATTTGCGCAAACATATCAGGTCCAAAACAATGTTTTGTCATCGTGCCGTTATCAAGGGCGGAAGACTCTAAAATTAACGAGCGGATGAGAATAAGTGCTTCCGTAGTAGAAGGACGAACTCCATTGTGGATGAGATTTCGCTTGAGGTGCCAAATTGTTCAGATCGCCGAGATGAAAGCCGCTTTCCAAAGGAAGAGTACTTGCACACTAAAACGACAGTCAATAGCAAAAACACAAAAATGATTAAAACCACCTGAGAGGGGGAGCTGGATTTCGAAAGCACCCTCAATCTAGCTCCAGATGTAATGCGTAAACCTACAATCCGTGAGAATATGATCAACCGTCTCAGAGCTCTCAAAGCAGAAGCAGCAAAAGGAAGGACCAATGAACCCCCGCCTGCGGATCACGCCGAAGACACTGAGCCGATTGAAGATAGCCTTCCAAACAGTGATAGAACGCCAGAACAGAATATGAGAGGACCAAATCCAACTGCCCCAGTGAACCTTGAAAAAATTCTGACGGAGATGGTCGTACGCAATCTTGGCAGAGATGTCCCCAGAAGGAGAAATGGACCAGACTCTCTTATCCTCGGTGAAAGGAATAATGGGAAACCTAAGGATATCAATGACGATGTCGGTAAAGGCAACAAGGAAGCTCTCCGTGAGGTGCCAGACCCTAGAGAAGAAGTAATCGGTGATAGTCTAGGAAAAGCGAGACTTAAACGTCTCAGGGATGCAGACGCGGGAGGTGATTGAATAACCAAGCCAGTTATCCCACCAGAAACTAATTCTGGAGTCACTGCCCGGAATCCAATGAGAATTCCCCAAAATGCTAATAACGTGACACCTGATGCTAACCCAAATAGACGAGGAGACATGAGCACGGGGGGAACCATTTGGCTTAAGATAGCGCTCACGAAGAAGACGAAAGGCCTTAGAATCCTTATTAAGCAAGTTATTAGCAAACTTGAAGAGGAACGAGGAATCGACAGTGGTGACAGAGCGGATGCCGAGGTCACCCTCCTTACGAGGGGCACAACAGCGGGCCCAATTACCTGTACAACACTTACGCTTAGAAATATCACCCAACCAAACAAAATTTCGAATAGCAGTCTCCAGTCTGCGGATAAGCGAGGTTGGCCATTTATGAATAAGCATGGAATGAACCATGGTGATGGTAATGACCGAGTTAACTAGGCAAATGCGACCAGCAAGAGACAAAGACGAAACCTTCCAAGTTCCAAACTTGGCCAAAGTCTTATCAAGGATCGAACCAAGATGAGTAGCACGAGAGCATAGGGACACCGAGATAAGAGGCAGGGAGGGAACCCACAGAAAAACTAGAGATCTGATAAATGCGACGAAGGACAGCAGGAGTAACCGAAGAGCCAAAGTAAATCTTAGATTTCTCTGGAATGAGAATCTGCCCGGAGAAATCCCCATAGCGATGGAAGATATCCAAGATGGCCCTAGCATTACGAGTTGAAGTGTGGCTCATAACGAGGATATCATCGGTGTAGAGAAGGCAGGTCGGGAGCAAAGCGAACGACCAGCCCGGAACAGAGAGATCGTGCTGTGATCCACAGCGAAACAGAGCGCACATGCGAGAACGTCCTCCACAATGCAGAAAAGGAGAGGAGAGAGGGGGTCCCCCTGGTGAACACCCCTGGAGCAACTAAAGTAACCAGCAGGGCTACCATTAAGTAGCACAGAGATGCAGACTCAACCCACCCGATGAAGATAGTCGGAAAACCGAAACGATGCAAGACCGCAATCAGAAAGCCCCAATCCAAGGTGTCAAAGGCTTTACGGATGTCAATCTTCATGATCATGTTCTTATCAAAGGTGCGGGAAGAGAGTTAATTAAAAGCCTCAGAAGCAATAGCGATACAGTCATGAATCTGCTTGCCTGGAATAAACCCGAACTGGGAATCCGAGATCATCTTACCAATGAATACGCCAAGACGGGTAGCCATGACTTTAGTGATGATCTTGAAAGAAAAGTTTCTAAGGGCGATCGGGCGAAAATCCTCCACACGCATCGCCCCCTTAACCTTGGGTATAAGAATTATGAAGCTGGACTTGAAGCTAGTGGGAATAGAAGAAGAGACAAGGAAGTATCGGACTGCCAAACAAACGTCATGACCGACAATGTCCTAGCACTCCTGAAAGAAATGGCCATTAAAACCATCCAGACCAGGGGCACTACTAGGGGCGAGAGAGAAAATTGCCTCACGAATCTCATCATCTCTCGGAGTAGTAGAGAGAACGTCTTGCGAATGAGTATCAACAGCAGGGTGCAGAAACTCATTAATCCAAGTAGGGTCAGGGAGAGGGTGGCTGGCAGAAAAGAGGTCAAAGAAGAAGGAGATGATCTTACCCTGAATCGCATCAGGGGAGTGGCTGATGACCCCATCAATCAAGAGAGAACTGATGGTTGACTTCGTAACCCAAGCCTTGATACTCTGATGGAAAAAAGGCCGTGTTACGATCACCATCCTTGAGCCACTCAGCCTGGCTCTTCTGCCAAAGGATACTAGTATGAGTGGTGAGCAGAGAGGAAGACTGGACCTGCAGGGCAATCTCAGCTTCAAGGTCAACCTCTGAATACCCCATGTCCAAGCAACGAGTTTGTAAGTTTATAAGCTCGGCAAGTGAAGACTCAACCTGGCGATGAACATTACCAACCGTCTGTGCGTTCCATTCCCAAATAACTTCGCAAATGTAATGCAATTTAGCCATGAGGGAAAGAATAGGGTTAGTAAACTGGTGGGGGAGAGCCCAAGCAGTGGTGACAAGAGAACGAAAACTAGGTTGCGAAGTCCAGAAGTTCTGGAAACGGAAAATCTGAGGGCCTGAGGTGGTAAGCGTATCCCTAGAACACTCCATGAGAATGGGGTGATGATTAGAGTGATGACGCGGAAGGAGAAGGCCAGAAATACGTCCACACGAAAGGGATAGGTCAGGAAAATGAATTGCGCGGTCCAAACAAGTGAAACGGACCTCCGAGTGGCAGCGACTAACTTTGGTGAAGAAAACTCTGGTAGTGGTAACCTGTAAAAACTCGCCAGCATCTAAGAAACGACGAAAGTCCGAGGAGGAAGAAGCGTCGGGAGGATTACCCCCGCGCCACTCGTGGGCACCTAAAACCGCGTTGAAGTCCCCGATGATCAGTAGACGGGGGAGCGAGAGGCTCAAGATGTCCCTCCAGAGAGGGCGACGCTCCAAGGTAGTATTTTAGGCATGAACAAAGCCAAGGTGGAAGTCGAGGTCCACGAAGAAGGCCCGGATGATGATGACCTGATATGAGGAGAAGAGAACAGAGGTGGAGCTAACAGTAGATCTCTTGAAGACCAAGATATCGGGGATACCGTTGCTGTAGAAGTTCTCGGCAACAAGGGTGAGGTCAAGGGACTGCCAGAAAGAGGCACGAATACTATAAAAAGAAACCATATGTTCCGCGATAGCAATAGAATCGGGACGTGAACCCGACAGAATTCCTTAAGGACTAAGCGAGAGGCTGAGTTACCAATCCCTCGAATGTTCCAAAAAAGGTAATGCATTAATCAGACGTGGAGGTGGAGGGGTGGCGAGTCCTCCTGTCCAATTGATCAAAATGAGAGAGCTCAGATTTGAGGGGTGCTAAATTAGCGTCAGAGTCGTCAAAGTCTGACCACCGGATGCTGGCAATCGTGGACATTATTTAACGCGGAATCGATGAGCCCGACTCGACAATGGTAAAATTGTGAGAGGGCTTGCTCGCATTGATTTTTCCCTTATCACTTTGCAAAAGTGATTTCGACGCAGTGGTAGGATTGTAAATAGTAATCGTACGATCGCTAGGAGCCACGGGGGCCGGAGTGGACGAGGAGTTAGCTCCAATTGCTGGAGCTGGTCGAGCGTGCGTAGTCGGGGTACCACGCACTGTGCCTCTGGCTAGAGTGCTGCCAACGACAGGGGGAACCGGCGTCGAAGGGAAGGAAAAAAGTTTCCTCTCCCCATCCGAGGTGGAGGGAGCATGAGCAACGATGGATTTCGGGTTGGGTTAAACGGGTGAAGAGGAAGAGGGTTCAGGACCCAGAGGGGAATCCGGGACCGGGGGTGGGGACTCTGGGCAGTTATCGGACTCCAACGCGGTATAAGCGTTGGAAGTCGTCATGGCAAAGGTAGTAGGGACCGAAACAGGCCGGTGTTCCGCACGGGTACGGACCTTCTGAACTCGAGAAACAGAACGTCGAGGGGAGCGTCTGGTGTTAACCGTCTGCCAGTCGCAGCTAACCACGTTCTGAGCAGCGGCACGAGATTTGCGAGCAGGGCAAGAACCAACAAGGTGTCCCACCGTTTTGCAATAAGAGCAAAAAGGCGCTGCTGGGCTGAGGGGGGATCCAAAGGAATAGATTGTTTGGCTGCCCAAAAAGGTTCCTAGGCCTGATTCTGGACTGCAGAAAAGCCATTTGGGCTTGGCTTAGGGGAGTTGAGTTAGCCGCTGGGCCATCACAGCAAGGGGCTGAATATTATTAAAAGTCGCTTGGGCTTGGAGCTGGGATAAAGAGGAGGTAGCCTGGGTATGGTCTTTATGGGCCGTAAAAGAGGCTGCTTGGGCTTGAGGCAAAAAAAGAAAAGGTCTTGCTGTAAAATCTGCTTGGAATTGGGGCAGCGTCAAAGGCGTCGTTTGAGTGGAAGACGGATCGGACCCCCTTTGCGATGGGTCAAGGCCAAAATACGTGGGTTTCCCTGCATGAGAAACCCTAGCGGCTGGCGCAGGAAGATGATCCGAGAAAGTCGGATCCTGTACAACTGAAGGGGGTGGGGCAGCCGCAGCAAGGGTTTGGTTGGCCAGGAAACTGGAGATCGGAGCAGCGCTGGGGTGAAGCGCCGTTGCCGAAGCAGGAGGAAACCCATCCGTACACACTGTGGTTGTCACCGATTTAAATGGGTGAGACGTTGAGGTCATCGGAGGCACGGCGGGAAAGCAGAAGGGGTTGCCTTGCGCGTTGAGGGAATGGTTGGAAAAACGAGTTGCTGGCAAGGAGCCAAACGTAATGGCGGCTGGGGCCAGATCAGAGAAGCCGAGAACGGACAGACCCACGCCATTCCTGGTAGAAGTTGATGGCAGCACGGTATTAGGCAATTTTTTGGAGCTGCAAATTTATTATTAGCCAGTTTTATTTAAATATTTTTCTTCAATTATAGAGTTGTTTGTATATCTATTTTGATTATTATTGTTTTTTAATTATTTGATCTGTATTTTCATTATGAACGTATATTTAGAAACCATAGGGTGGGTAGCAAAAATCATGTGTTTTTTTAGGTGTTTGGGTGTGTATTTGTTTATTATTACTCATGCCTTTTATTTATTTATTTTTTAAATTATTTATACAATTTTGAGATGTTTTAAGTACGAATATCGTTGATCTTCAATCTAACTATTATATTAAATGTGATTTAATAAATTCTTGCAAATATCATTCTAAAGTAGCCATGATTTGATAAAACATATACAAAATCTTCCGAATAAATAAACTAACAAAGGTAGTTTTATAAATTCAATGTTAATTGGGAGTTTTCTATATTAAATTAAACTTTTATCCAGGCTAAATGAAATATGAAATAAACTCTTTAAATTAACAATTTACTCTAAAAATACCAAATGTCAGTCCTTATATTAATTCAACCAAATCTAGTTTTGCATGATTTACTTTTATTTTATACACTAAACACATCTGATTGACCATCGATTTGCATATTTAAATATGCTAGTTCAAAATATATATTATCTTTAGGTAACCATTTTCAATTAGTTAAATCACAAAACTTGTGTCTTTTCTATAGTAATTTTAAGATTTAAGTATCAAATAATAGATGGAATGGATAGGTATTGTAAGAGTCCAAGATGAGATCAAATAGAGGTAGGAGAGGGCAAGTATATGCACATAAGTTTTGATCGTCACTTTTAAATTCCATCTACTTTAGTATGTCCCAACATTATGCATTTAGGATATAGACTCGTGTAGAGGCAAAAAATAAATTTCCGTTACTCAAGGTAAGAACAATACTTCTCTATTTAATTTGAATCTTCTTTACTATAATTGTCTTTTTAATATATTTTTTTATTTTGTCATATGCCAAATTCAAATCGAACAACATTTCTTTTTACGCGTCTTTTATATTTTTTATATTTGCCCACGAATATCGCGGATTTTACTACTTCTGTTTTTTATCCAACCATAAGTGTACGGCTTTACACGAAGTGTGCAAACTAAGATGATTTCTTATGATATAGTAGTTGACGAGGTGTGGTATTTATATAAGGGCAAGTGGTGCCAAGATCAATGCCAGATTGAAAAGTATCGACTGAATAGTGAAAATAAGACATATTATAAATAGAAAGTTGCATCTATTATAGAAAGAATAGAACTTCACAAGGCGAAGCCTCATTTAGAGAAATTGTGAAACAAATCGACTAGTCCCAGGAGTATCATCCACATCATATCTTTGTACATATCAACATCTATCTTATTTATTATTTCTTGCATGGTCTGCTCATCAATAGGATCGATTGCCGCCAGAGAGAGGTCAAGCTTGGCCTCTAGATTAGCTTCATGATGATGTCTTGTAGGACGGACCCCCACCACTCAAATAAGGATATCTCATCCGGGTTCACCTTTTTGACGGAAGGGTATGGCATCCCAGTACGAGCGTTGTCC
Organism: Phtheirospermum japonicum; assembly: GCA_014905375.1. Classification (NCBI taxonomy): domain Eukaryota; kingdom Viridiplantae; phylum Streptophyta; class Magnoliopsida; order Lamiales; family Orobanchaceae; genus Phtheirospermum; species Phtheirospermum japonicum. Next base: position 188,386 of record BMAC01000092.1, read on the forward strand.
CTAGCGATTGAGCCTTGGAAGCCTGGAGCAAATGTTTTTTCCTCTGTATTGTTTAGAGCCCAACAGAAGTATTCTATGACACCGGAACAAGGCATTATCGATATATGCCATTGAGTTTTTCTCGGTAAGACTCTATGAAGTCTTGCCCCATCTTAGATAAGAATGTTCTTTGACCTTCTTTTATAGTTGTCTCCTAATCAGCAACTAAGGAGGTATTTGTTCAATATATTATACTTTTTAATGATTTAAGCCATTTTCGAGTTTCTTTATTATAGTTCCAGTGGATAACGCTTTAGCCTTAGACAATTGAAGGTCTTCTTTAACTCTGTCAGGATTTCTTTGGCTTGGGCTATCAGGGTGCTCTTTTTATTTAGTGATGATTGTGCTTCCACCAGTTGCTGCTCTATTTTGCCACTATAGGAGTATTTTTAGGTTCCTCATGCATAGTCACCTCTGAGAGGGTAATAGCAGAGTACGGAGGTTAGAATTATTTGCTTACCTTGCCAATATGGCACATCATGAAGTGGTCAGCCTGGTCTTTGAATACTTTAGAGATTTCTGGTGATCAGCATTAGGCAAGTGTGTGGTTAACATAGGAAGGAACTGCTTCATATTACTTGTGTCCATCAAGGTTGTATCCTCGGAGAGGTTGCTGGTACCTTCATCAGTTCAGATCTTAATCCTTTGAGTTGGAAGCTAGCTGTTTGTCGGGCGCTTCTTTTGTTCGCTTGTTGCACTAGGATGTGTGAGGGTAGCTCGAACATGACAACGTGGCGACATAAAAGAGGTAAGTGTAAGTTTAAATTCGACGTAATTTCACAACTCGGCGTCTTAGGAGTTGTGGAAGTCTTGTTGGTAGGCTCCTCGAATGGAGCAATTTTGAACTATTTGAACATTGATTCTGCAAGAAAGTAGAGTGAGATATCAAGTGTGTATAGTCAACATCTAAAGTTATGATTCTGCTTGTATATAACTATTTGATTATTAAGATTGCATATGAGATGGATGATTCTTTAGATTATCCCCAACTGGGATAGCAGTTGAGGTAAACTAGTTAAGGAGACAACATTGAAAGGGACAAGATCCTGAGGTATGTAGGAAGAAGAATCTGGTCTTCCAATGTTTTACATTTGAGGGAAGATTGGTTAAAAAGTGATCCTTTTGCCAAGATGTTAGGTAAAACGAGGTAGTTTTAGAACTTTTAGTCCAAAAAAGGAGTGGAAGAAGATTACATCAGGTTCTACTTTATAAAATCTGCAAAAGATTATATATTCTACCATTAGGGGTGAGCAAAAAAGCAAAAACCTAAACAAACTGACCGAACCAAAAATTAAAACTATTTTAATTTTTGGTTTATTTTTTCTGAAAATTAGTTTTTTTGTTCTGTTCAGTTTGGCCTAGAAAATTTTAGTTTGCACCTAACCAAAACGATAATTAGGATCTTATCTTTTTATAATTCATTTTTTCTCATTGTTTTTGGTCAAGCCCAAGCCCAAATGAAGTTTCTTTATTTTTCTTCTCATAAGTTAAAACTCTCCATGTCCCTCTCGTCTCTATCATCCAAACTCTCAGCGGCGGCGGCGGCCTCCTCCACCAAATCCCATCAGGCCTCCATAATCGATGATCTATGCTGGTCTTCATCTTCTCTATCAATTTCTGAGTTTAAGTTAACTATATGTTTTGAAAAATCTCATGATCAAATGTTCATTCTATTAATTCTTTGTAAAATTAGAATGTCTATGATTTTCAAAATAAGGATCAGATTTACGATGTTGTTAATCAATGTTAACAACACTGGTTAACAATATCGACTAAAATAACAAAAAGTTATGCAGCGGATATTTAAAATAGAGAACACGATTAAACACATTCAGTTCACAAGTAAATACTTGTGAACTTGGGTGTACAAACCCGAAAACTATATTACTTTCACTTCACGTTCAATACACAATATAAAGTAATATATGAAAACTAAATATCAAGAAACTTGATACTAAATACTTGTTGCCGGAATAGCAAGATCTTCTCCATTGGTCACGCAACTTCAAAGATCTTATTTATCACGATCGTTGGCTCCAAGTAACTCTATCGTGTTCTTCTTCTCTTGTGTGTCTTTCTTGCGTCAAGCTTCGTGCGTTCTTCTCCTCAAGAAATCCGTGCGTGAGGATTATATCAAAACCGTGAACCAAGTGTAGGAATACCTATGTCTTAAATAGACAACTAAGAATCCTAAACTTGGTAAAATCCTAAAAACAAATCCTAAACACAATTTAGGAATAATTAAAGTCTTGTGCATAAATTAGGAAACATAATATTCACCTATATCTAGTTTCCTAACTTATTTTGTGCCCAAMAAAGGCAAATAACAAAATAGGAATTATTGCCAAGAATAAATTCCTCAACATTCTTTATTTTTTAAACATTTATTTTGCCGCAATTAAGATCGAACTGAAGATAGTTTCTTTTTATCTCGATTTTATGAATTGTTGTTGTATGTCCGCAATTAAGACCGAACTGAAGATAGTTTCTTTTTATCTCGCTTGTTGCCGGAAATAGCAAGATCTTCTCCGTTGGTCACGCAACTTCAAAGATCTTGTTTATCACGATCGTTGGCTCCAAGTAACTCTATCGTGTTCTTCTTCTCTTGTGCGTCTTTCTTGCGTCAAGCTTCGTGCGTTCTTCTCCTCAAGAAATCCGTGCGTGAGGATTATATCAAAACCGTGAACCAAGTGTAGGAATACCTATGTCTTAAATAGACAACTAAGAATCCTAAACTTGGTAAAATCCTAAAAACAAATCCTAAACACAATC
>BMAC01000092.1:198673-256714 GCA_014905375.1 Phtheirospermum japonicum
ATTTTATGAATGGGTTGTTGTATGTCCACTTTGTTTTGGAAGCCATTTTTCCCAAAAAAATAATATATGATGGTGTGAACATTGGATATTTTGATTGGAAAACCGATAAAAGCGACCGAACCAAACCAATACAAACTCGGTTTGGCTTAGTTCAGTTTCGATTTTTGGTTTTCAATTTTGTTCCGACTTTGGACTGAATCGACCATTTGATCACCCCTTACCTACCATGATGAGGATAAAAGTTCGAAGGTAATTGGTTAAGAAATTAGGAATAATTAAAGTCTTGTGCATAAACTAGGAAACATAATATTCACCTATATCTAGTTTCCTAACTTATTTTGTGCCCAAAAAAGGCAAATAACAAAATAGGAATTATTGCCAAGAATAAATTCCTCAACATTCTTTATTTTTTAAACATTTATTTTGCCGCAATTAAGATCGAACTGAAGATAGTTTCTTTTTATCTCGATTTTATGAATTGTTGTTGTATGTCCGCAATTAAGACCGAACTGAAGATAGTTTCTTTTTATCTCGATTTTATGAATGGTTGTTGTATGTCCACTTTGTTTGGAAGCATTTTTCCAAAAAAATAATATATGATGTGTGAACATTGGATATTTGATTGGAAAACCGATAAAAGCGACCGAACCAAACCATACAAACTCGGTTTGGCTTAGTTCAGTTTCGATTTTTGGTTTTCAATTTTGTTCGACTTTGGACTGAATCGACCATTTGATCACCCTTACCTACCATGATGAGGATAAAGTTCGAAGGTAATTGGTTAAGAAATAGTTGGTATTTTTTGCAAACAACGATGAAGAACGAATGGAAAGGTAAGAGCATGCCACTATGTACCTGATCTTCGAAGAAAATGAGGCTGTTTTATGGAGGATTATCAACTATAACCAATTGTTTGGCCAGATAATATTAAGGTAAATTGATGGTTCAAGCAGATCTATTGGCTCGAATTGGGGTAAACTCGTTTTTAGGAAAAGTTGAGAAGGAAGATCAAGATGATTGTTTGATAGTTTGAGAGGTGTCGCTGCTCATTTCGCCATTGGGGTGAGCTGGGGAAGTTTCATGATAATAAGATGATGATGAAGGAAGAAGTAGAAGAGGCGATGTTATTGAATGGGGAGTGTTTTGCATGTAATTTTATATTAATTTTAGTAGTTTTTAATCGAGTTTCATTAGGTTATTCGGTTGCTTCTCTTGTTTTATTGTTTTTCGTGTTTCTTGTTGATTTTATATTTAATTTTGTTAAATCAGTTCAATTGATTTGAGGTTTGATGAAATTCTTGGGTTTTTATGTTGAAAAATCTCTATTTTATAGGCTAAGGCATTAAGGACCAAAGGTCAAGCCAAGCCGTTCCAAATTCGGTGCCAAGAGCAAGTTCAAAAATGGCAAAACATTCTGGAATAATAGCAAAGGCTCGCCAAGGCATGTCGTACACCAAGTTTGATGCCAAAATCCGCGCCAGCACTAGTTACGCTGCCGACACTGGGTTACCTAGTGTCCGAGTAGCGCCCAACATAGCTCTCGCGCATCAGCCCAACGCCTGCGCACGCCCAGCGCTGGCGTTCACCACGCCTCTCACCAACATGCTCTCCAAGGCGCTTGCCAGCGCTCGCCAGCCTTCGCCACGTCGACACCCAACTGCCCAATCACTACAAAAAAATTCGGCAATACTGATGGCCAAATCCGTCAGGATTCCGTCAGTATAGGGAATACTGACGGCCTCCTGACGGATAATGGCCGTCAGCATTTTTGTGGTCAGGATTCCAGTATACTGATGGCTTTAACGTACCCGTCAGAAATACTGACGGCCTGCTGACGGGCATCGGCCGTCAGTAATACTTCCCGTCAGTATTTCCCCCCCCTTTTTTTTTAATTTTATAAATGCTGACGGGCTGGCCCGTCAGTATTGCTGGCAGGTCAAGCCCGTCAGCATTTTTAAAATATTATAAAAAAAAAAAACTGGGAGGGCCTAGCTCAGCCCAGCCCGCAGGAGCCCAACCCACAAACCAACCTGTATTAATTTAATACCCCACATGTGGCATGGGTGGGATTCGAACCCCAGACCTCATGCAAATAGAGGAGTGGTGTTACCGTCTCGCCAAGTCGATTACATGTGAAAGATTATATACTTTTATTATATATTAGATATATAAATTAAGTTATAAGTATAATTATAATTAATTATATTATATTTATAAATGTAGATTATATTTATGAATAATAATATATAAATGCATAATATTATTATAAATATATTTATAATAAATAATATATATATATATATATATATATATATATATATATTATATATATAAATATTATATATATAAATAATTATAAATATATATTATTTGAAATATATATTTATTATATATTGTATATTAATAATAATATATTATTTTATAATATATAATATTATTTATAAATATATAATTATTATATTATATTATATTATATTTATAAATAATTAATATAATTATATATTTTATTTTATAAATAATAAATTAAATTATAAATATATAATATTATTTTATATAATATATAATATATTATTTTATAAATATATAATATTATTTATAAATATATAATTATTATATTTTAAATAAATTGCTGACGGCTTGCCCGTCAGCTTTTTTTTTAATTTATATTTAATAATTCTGACGGGCAAGGGCCATCAGCATATATTTTTTTTATTTTTTTTAATTAAAAATTATATCCTGACGGGCAAGGCCGTCAGGATAATTAAGCGGGATAGTTTCCCGCTCTTTCCCTGAGGGGATACTGACGGGTATATATGCTGACGGCCATAGCCGCCAGCAAACCCGCCAACATTTTTATCTGACAGTATTTCCGCCAGCATTGCTGACGGCTTTTTGCCCGTTAGCATATCCGCCAGAATTGCCGGATTTTTTTGTAGTGAATTGCCGACACTTGGTGCGTTGCCGACACTGAGTTACCCAGTGTCCGAGCCATGCTCGCCCAAGACCGAGCCAACCAAGCCAAATTGGCTAGCAAATGGTCTAGGAAGACTATTTTTGGTCAAAATTGGTCAAACTCGGGAAATGCAAGCCTTTTTAGCTAATTTGGCCCATTTAAACCCAATTAAAACTAGTATAAATAGGACCCAACTCTCATTTTGTAAGATATCACACCTCCTCCCAACCCAAGCTTGGGTTTGAGATTATTTTCTCTCTCTAGATTTAATTTCAAGCATTTTCTTGGGTTTGTAAGCCTAAGAAGAATTCAAGTACTCTCTTGTATTTTAATTTAATTTGTAATTTCATTCAACCTTTGGGATTCTCTTTTTAATTCAAGTAAGCTTTCTTTCATTTCATGCTTTGTTCTTCAATTTCATGCATGTTCTTCAATTTATACTTTTTACCTTAACTCTTTGATTTCTTGTTAGATCTTGTGAATCGTCCATGGAATCTAGATGAGTGACACATCTAGATCATAGATCGAGTTCTTGATCATTTATAATTTAAGTATTTCATGTGCTTTATTTTGATTTTTATTTTCATGATTAATCGTAGATCTAGGCTTCGTTGCTTGTTAATGCTCCTAAAGTTTTAAACTTTGACGTCAATTTTCATTGCTCTTTCTATTCATGCTTTCAATTTTTATCAATTTACATTATTCAAGTTTTTATGTTCATGTAAGCATGGTTGTACCTTGAGTTTTTATGCTTGTACTTGGTGAAACATTGCTTGTTTTTGCTTGATTTTCATTTCCATATTCGAGGCATATGACGAGGCATCCGACCAACTTGAAATTTCATTTTCTAGTGTAGTTTAGTTAGTTTAATTGCTTTATTTTCATTTTTCTTTTATTTCTTCAAGCTACAAACACTTTGATTCTTACAATCGAATCGGTTTCCGATAATACCAAGCCAAATGAGCCTTTGATATATTCATCACCACTAAAACAATTCTTTCAAATGGCGTCATTGCGACTCGAGCTTGGTTAAGGCTTTCGATTTGATTATAGTTTCTTTGTGTTTTTAGCTTTCTTTGTTATTTGACGTTTTTTGTTAAGTATGCAAGGTACGTATAGGTATGGTTGATTACATTACCAATATTGGAGGGCATGGTGTAAACCATGTTGGGAATGGAATGATGTATAATGGATTTGGCAACGTGGGAGGGCATGGTGCAAACCACGTTGCCAATGGGGGATTCGGCTATGGGCAACCCAACATGGGAGGGCATGGTGCTAACCATGTTGGGTATAACGGTTACATGGGTACGAATGGTCCGTACGAGGGTTATGGTACTCCTAATCAATGTCCGAACATGCAAAACCCAAATCACGGTCCGTATGGAGGTCCTCATACTTACAATTTCAATCATGCCCCGATTGGTGCCAACAGTAGTGCTCAAAATCCCAATCCATATGAGTTATTTGGCGGTGTGAGCTCCAATTCCAAAAATGCCCCTCCCGCTCTCCATGTTTCAGTGAATGCTCTTATTCCGCCCTCCGATCCGAATCTCTTGGACATTTTACAATAATTGCAAACACTTTCCATCACGTTGGCTTCGTTCGATACTAAGTTCAATGCTCTCGGGGCTACGACCAACGGGTTAAACACTACAATTGAGCAATTGGAAATTGATGTGAATATGTTGAAGCAAGTGAATGAGGAAGACGAATTGCCAAGCCAAACTTTGCATCCTCTTGCAGTCACGGTCCTTGGAAGTGGTGGGGTGGTTGAGAGTACGGGTGTCTCGCCGTCGGAAGAGGACGTAGTTTCATTTCCAGATGCTTTTACTCCTCTTGACCCTTTACCTTTTACTTCAAAAGAATCTTGAGAAGAATGGGTATATATGGACTTCATCAAGTCCATGGTCGAACGGGTTTATATGGAGGATATGAGCATTGAGGAGGATATTGTCCAGGAGGCCTATTTTTAGGATTGTTGTAAGGATGATGAGCCCCTTGCTCGTATCGATGAGCCCATTGTGTTTCAATGTGCTAACGACTTGAGTAAAGGAGATTATGATTGTGTCGTTGAGGGCATCGACATATTTTTGGCAGGGGAGGAGGGGATCGTGGATGGTAAGATTGAAGAGCTTGAAGAGTATCTTGAGGGGGTCGGTGAATTATTTGAGTTAGATTCCGATGAGGCCGAGAGGAGGCACAAGCCCGAGCTTAAGCCTCCTCCATCCCCCCTCAACCATGTATATTTGGAGGAAGAGGAGAGAAAGTCGATTATCATCTTTGCAAAATCGAATCGAGAGGAGGAGGAGAGGACGGTTGAAGTGCTCAAAGTCTTTAAGGGTGCTATTGGTTGGAGACCCGGAGTTGTTAAGGGAGTTAGCCCCCATATGAAAATAGTAAGAGCCAGGATTTGGAGGTTGTTGTGGGAAGGATTGATGTTTGTGATCTCCAAATGCGAGTGGGTGAATCCCATTGACTTGGTGCCAAAGACGAGCGGCATGTTCATTTTTGAGGATGGAAAAAGAGAGTTAATGGCTACGAGGGATACAATGGGTTGGAGGATGTTGATCGATTCTAAGAAGTTAAATACAACTACCGAGAGAGATCATTTCCCTTCCCCGTTTATCGATCAAAGGTTGAACAAGCTAGTCGGCCAATATTACTTTTGTTTTCTCGATGAGTCATTGGGGCACTTCAAAACCACCATTCCACCCGAAGACCTAGCCGAGACGAGTTTCATTTGCCCATTTGGAACGGTTTCTTTTTGGCGAATACTATTTGATCTATGCAATATGCCGAGAACATTCCAAAGAGTGGATCCTCCCGACAAGGAGGATATTGTTTTGGTGGATCCTCCCGTTCTCTTTCCACCTTGACTAAAAAGGGAGTATGTCAAGCTAGTGACGTAAAACAAGCGCTTCTTGGAAGGCAACTCAAGTACTTTCCATCTATTTCTTTTATTTTCTTTCTTTCTTTCTTTATAAAAACCCAAAAACATTTGAAAATTTTAAAATCTAAAAAAATATTTTTGTTGTCTTTTGGGTTCTATCTAGTGTTTGGTTTTGTTTTATCTTGATTTATGTACATATTTTCTTGTGTTTTTGACTTTGTGTGATTTTCTCTTTTAGTGTTTTGCTTTCCGACTCCAACCTTCCCCGATTTGATAAGCTAATAGCGTTCATGGAGCTGGGAGAAACAAGCCATGCTCGTTTATTTCTTGGATTACTTAGAAGCTTAAGTGGAACCCACCGAGCTCGACCCGAACTCGCTCGGCTAAGGAAGTTTCCATTTCACCCTCTTTTTACTTGATTTTCATTAAAATGTAATGAGGGCATTGCATGGTTTAAGTGTGGGGTGGGTAGGTGGCTAGGGTCCGGGTGTCATAAAGCACAATTTGTCTTTCTTAACTCTAGCCTTGGTGAAGTGATGCATTCTTGGCGAAATGAAGCTTACTAATTGCGCATTTATATGGTTTGAGTCATTTTTGTGTCTTTATTACATTGTTGAACAATCACCACTTGCTGAGGTTTGAATAGTTTACTTGTCGGGTTTGTACATGTTTATGCCCTCTTGAGTAAGGAGTTGAATTTTTGTGCTTCGTCCAAAACCTGCCTATATATATATAATCAACATTTACTCGTGAAAAGATTGCAAAGCTCTAAAAGCTCTATCAATTTTGTTTCCAAAACTCGGTGCAAACTAGTGAGTAGCCTTGTGTGAATTATCGGTTTTGATTGCATTTTTATGGAAATTGCATTGAGGAGTCTTGGTTTTGCTCGTACATGATTGAGTTTGGAAATGAAAACGAGGCACATATATCACCCTTATTCCGGCCGTATCCAAATATATAAGCTACTTAAAATATCCCAAATGAGCCCCCTTGAGCCTATACCCCGTTTCTTGTTAGCCGAGTTTGTTTTTAGCTCTTATATCTTCATATATTGTGAGGTGAGAGAGTATGTTGTTAGTTGACTAGAAATGTGTGGGAGATCAATTATGGGTTTCGGGATTCGAGTTGCTTATACAAAAAATATCCAACACAAATCACAAAAAGTGATAAAGCGTGCGTTCAAGTGAAAAGCCTAATGATTAAGATGGCTAAAATTTAGTGAAAAGAAGCAAATTCAGAAAGCTTGTAAGTGTTGTGAAATAAAGTCGGAAAAGCATGTGAGTATACGAAAGGGTTTTGAATAGGAGTTTGGTGAATTGGGAAGGGTGAAGCGATCATAAGCTTCGAGTTTTATAGACTAGGGTTTCGTGTGTTATTGATCACGTTTGATCGTGTGTTAGCCACTATATCCAAAAATTCCATACCTTACCAAAGAGCCAACATTACAACCCGAGATAAAGACCTCTTTCGACTCTTGTTGGGTCATGTACAATGGGTGATTTTAAGTTTCCGATTTGTGAAATCTTGATGAGGTGCATGCAATATCCGATTCGAGTGTATACACGTCCCATATAAACAAACACTTGATCGAATTGAGAGAACACCATCAAAATTCCATTTGAGAGGAAGTCATCGATTTGGTTTTAATTTGAGGAAGATTAATACGAGCAATTCTTGACGATAACGGGTTTATGTTGATACTTTCATTATATTAATAAGGATAAGCACAAGGGTTTTTCTTTTTACATAATGTTCATTGCATGTACATTCTCGAGTCTTTTCGTTGTTTCGATAACGAACAAATTGATAAGTGTGGGGTGGTTGTTTTCCATGTAATTGTGGTGTTTTTTTCATGTTTTTAATTAGGATTTTATATTAATTTTGGTAGTTTTTAATCGAGTTTCATTAGGTTATTCGGTTGTTTCTCTTGTTTTATTATTTTTCGTGTTTCTTGTTGATTTTATATTTAATTTGGTTAAATGGGTTCAATTGATTTGAGGTTTGTTAAAATTCTTGGGTTTTTATGTTTAAAAATTCCTATTTTATAGGCCAAGGCATTAAGGACCAAAGTTCAAGCCAAGCCGCGCCAAATTCGGTGCCAAGAGAAAGTTCAAAAATGGCCAAACATTCTGGAATACTAGCCAAGGCTCACAAAGGCAAGCCATAAGTCACGCTAAGGCATGGCGTATGCAAAGTTTGACGCCAAAATCCGCGACAGCACTGATGACACTAGGTACGCTGCCGACACTGGGTTACCCAGTGTTCGAGCAGCGCCCGACATAGCTCCCGCGCATCATCCAAGCGCCTGCACGCGCCCAGCGTTAGCGTTCACCACGCATCTCGCCAACATGATCGCCAAGGTGCTTGCCAGCCTTCGCCACGCCCACACCCAGCCGCCCAGCTGCTGACACTGGGTGCGTTGACGACACTAGGTTACCCATTGTCCGAGCCATGTGATTCGTACGTTTTTGTTACGAATCTGTACATAATCGAGTCATATTTGAGTCCTCTTATTATCTTTTTCGGATTAAGACTAGGTTTAATTGCATCATTTTGCATTCTTTGTCTCCTTACTTAACTTCCCGATTTGTTGATCACTAATCAGTCCAAATGAGAGTAATTCTTTATTTTTCTCATACAGCTAGAGCGTCCGGGGGATCTAAAGCACAAAGATATAAGAAGAAACGCTCAAAACTAGCCCAAAAGGACACCCACCGATCGGACAGTGTATATCTCCGATCAGACTGAATGATGAAGCGCACACAGGCCGGGCGAACTGGTGCACCGATCGAAGCCACGGGCAGTAGCCTTCGTCTGATCGGACAAGACCTACGTCCGATCAGACAAGTACGTTACGCATGCAGATTTTTTGGAAATCTTCAGTTACAAAACGGCCAAAGCTTGTTTAGAATCTGCAGAGGAGGCTAGGGTTCGAGATTATTCATCCTCGAAGACCTTAGGAAGGTTGGAGAATCCAAAAACACCCCAAAGGTAGAGAGATTTGACACATCTCTCATACCTCTAGCATAAATCCGTACGACGCCATATCAAGGTTCGATTCGCAGCAGCCATCGTTCGTCGCTAGGATTCTGGGTTCGTGACAAACCTTGGGATTCGACGCAGTTCTCGGAGTGCACTCATTCATCATCTCCACTCGTTGAAATTAGTTCAATGATTAGTAATTTCTAAACTATCAACTTTGAAGTTTTCGTAGTAGTTTGATTTGGAATTTGATATGAATAGTTGGAGAACATGTTGGATAATATTTTGTTGATAGATTGTTAAAGTGTTGGTGATTAGAATTCGTATTATTGTGATTTGGGATATTACTATTTGATTGAGAATGAAGTTGTTATTGGTTAGTTATATTCCTTGAAGCATTTCTCGTATTGATGTTATTGTGAGTAATAGTTAGCATTTGAAATAATCTCGTATGTCGTTTAGTGTTAGAACCATTAGTGATCTTGGGTTGTTTTAGGTGTTCAAACATTAGTTTGTTATAGTTGATTCATTATTAGACGAAAGCATGTTCATGATCGTTGGTATAATTAGGAAAAGTTCTTATTTGGTTCACACTTTTTACCGTTCTTATAACTTGTCGAGAGGTTGGCACCCTCCAGACAAGAAGTATCCGTTCTTGTTTAAAGTTATTGAAATCGAATCATTTCCAAAACCCAAATTGATCATGTGTATTAGATAGAATTTGTGATATTAGTATAATAAACGTCATTAAATCCGATTCCCATTCCTCGAGAGCTCGACCCGAGTCAACTTACCAGTCTACAAGTGACCCCGTTCTCTTACGGGAGAACTTAAAACTCCTTTTCAAACGTAGATGCGTATTGGTTGACCGGTAATTAATTCTGAAAGGAACCAAAAAGTTCAGCTCGAAATTTGGCCCCATTGTCGGAGAATGGTAAAGGTGTTAATGATGTTTATTTTTGTTAATGTTTATGGGTCGACAATTGTATAATGTTTCTGGTTTGCCTCTCGATGCGGTGAATTGTTTGTTGTTAATGCAAGGTCAACGAAGCCTTAGAGGAGAATTGACCCCATTCATCAGTAGCATCGAGCGAGTGACGAGACCAAGACAACTATTTCCTTCAAATGAAGGGAATCCTTTGGAAGCAAGTTCAACCATCATAGCGGAGAATCTACCTCTTGGAGGACGTGAGAATGGTGGAAGAGGAGGAATGAATGGTGGGCGAGGGAGAGGATGAAATAACCAAACCCCTCCTCGTGATTATGCATACGGCGTGCCACCAATTGATGAAATCCATGCGCAAGAGCAAATAAATAACAACGAGGATGAAGAACCACGCAATCCACCTCTTATCCATGATGAAGAACCAAGAGAGCCAGGAAATGTAAATACTGGGGAGCACCTACCTAGGCACAATCATCAAATTATGATGCAAGAGAACCCTACTTACCAACAACCTCCTCAACGATTTCAAAATCGTGAAGAAGCTCGACCTTACAATGCTTGTGAAAATCTAGAGTTCGAACACAATAATGGTGGTTATGGTGGGCCCCAGCCCCAAAACAACCAACGAAACCACCATGGACTCGGACAATTCGTGCAAGAGCGGAATCATAATCAAAATAGGAGGGAGGGACAACTGTTTAACGCTTGGCAAAGGGAGAATTTCCGGAATGATGGCTATGAGGACCATGGGAATTCCGAGGAGGAACGTAATTATGGGTACTATGAGGAGTATGGCGAAGAAAGAAGTTTTGGCGCACAAACTAACTTTGGAGGAAGACGAGGGCGCCGGTACCCTAATGAACACCGTCAAGGAGATCTCCTCTTCCCAACAATTGGTCTATACAACAGTGCGATAGTCTTAGGACCCGCGGTAAGAGACTACAGTTTGAAAGCCAGGAGCGCGAACCAACTACTTAATTTTCACGGCTTGCCCAATGAAGACCCTTTGAATTTAATTCGGGAATTTTACCTCGTGGTGGGCAGAATTCTAGCACTTGGACTCCACGAAGATCAATTGAGAATGAAATGCTTTCCGACGACCTTAAAAGATAAAGCGAAGCATTGGCTTTTATCGTTGCAACCCAATTCATTGACTAATTGGGAGATGGTGTATAAAAAGTTTGTGAGTAGATTCTATTCCGCTCAAATGACTGCCAAATTGCGAAGAGAGATCACAAACTTTGAGCAAATGGAGGGAGAATCGTTCTATGAGGCATGGGAACGATACAAGGGACTCTTGCAAAAATGTCCACACCACAACAACAGCGCAGGAATGGTAAACAATTACTTCCATGAGGGGCTATTTCCGGTTTACAAACAACAAGTGGAGGTGAAGGCCGGATATTTTGGGGAACTAACCGCTACGGAAGCATGGGAACTGTTTGAACTGATGAGCGAAAAGTCGCAACAAACGAGTTTCCGACCAAGGAGGTATAAAGTCCAAGGAACCCCTATGCCCAACAATGAAGTAAGCCAAATTGAGGAGCTAACCAAGCAAGTTGCGCTATTGACAAGCAAAATGAAAGGGGAGGAGGAACCATCGACACCTCCACCAAAGATGTGCAAAAAATATGGAGCGGTGGGACATGAGGATGACACGTGTAAAGTTGTGTTTGATGACAAAGAGGATGAGGAAGTGAATGCCATCCAAAACTATCAACCCAACAATACGTATGGGAAGAAATTCGTCAGACAATACAACTCAAATTCGAGCTATATTCCCAAAAGCTCGAATTACGTGCCAAACCCCAAGCAATCGGACCCACGACCACCCTTGAATAAGAACCAAGGAGAAAGTAGTGGTTATAACTCTTATCAAAATAACGGGCAAAGCAAATACTCACAAAACCCTCCACAACAATATCAAACGCCACAGCAACAGTATCAGCAAGCGCCGCAACCACAGTACCAGCAAGCGCCACAACCACAGTACCAACAACCACCGCAACCACAGTACCAGCAAGCACCGCAGCAACAATACCAGCAAGTGCCGCAACAGCAGCAAGTGTCGCTTCTGATCAACTCCGACGAAGAACTAAGACTATGGCGTCAGCAACTAGAGCATGAAACTCTCCGAAATCGGGAGGAAACACTTCGTAAAATCGAAGAAGGCAAGCGGGTGAGGAAATAATTGGAGAAGCTAGATATGATGATAGGTCAACTCTTGGATTCTATGGCAAAGTCAGCCAGTGATCCGAGGAAACTACCCAACCAACCCGAACAATCAATGGCGGTGCATGTGTTACATGACGGAAAGAAGGTTGATAACAGAGTACGAGGAATCGAGGGTGAAGATTCCGAGAACGAGCCAAGTGTGGATGGAAAAGACAAAAGGGAGTCTAGCTCAAACGGTGAGAAAGAAACGGTGGGGAGAATCCACAAATCACGTAATCCATATGTTCCAATCTCACTGACTGGAGCTTTTCATCCGAAACGCGCCGAAACAACTCAGAAGGACGCAACCGACGATATCTCTGATCGGACTATGTAAACGACCGATCGTACTGGAGTACAGGAGGGTCTGTCCGATCGAAACGATCCAGGGTGCGATTGGAACTGAGAACAGTGGACATCCTCTGACCGGAACAATCCAGAGTTCGGTCGGAGTGGAGGACAGGAGGCTTCATCCGATCGGTTTAGTAAGACTGACCGACCGGACAAGAAGGCTGATGAAGAACAAAGACCACAACGAGTCATAAGGGACGCCGTACCATTTCCAAATCGTCTCAAACCAGCAATGGAGAGCAATAAGTTCATGGAGCTTTACAACATGGTGAAAGATGTGAACGTTAACCTCCCACTATTCGACGTGATTATAGCAATGCCGGCCTACATCAAGTTTTTCGAGGAGCTTGCGACAAAAGAAAGGAAAATGAAAGGAAATGAACGAATGATATTGTCCAAGGAAGTGAGCACGATATTCCATCAAACATTTCCATCCAAGGCAAAGGACCCAGGGAGTTCCTGCATTATGATAACCCTTGGAGATGGGCAAAAAGAACGTGGAATGCTCGACTTAGGGGCGGGGATCAGTTTGATGCCTTACGCCCTGTACAAGTAATACAACCTTGGAGGAATGAAGCCAATGAGTTTACGGCTTCAATTGGCGGATCGTTCATTAAGATATCCTCTGGGAGTGGCCGAGGACGTTCTAGTGGAGTTCGGATCATTGGTGGTCTTTGTGGAGTTTGTCATGCTGGATGTGGGGGAGTTGGATGAGACAAGTAAAGAGCATACCATCCTCTTGGGTATACCTTTCATGGCAACATCGCATACCTTAATCGATGTTGGACGGGGAAAAATGACACTCTCCGTATTGGGTGAATCAGTAACGTTCTCACTCAAAGATATTCCGAAAATTCCATCACCTATGATTGGTCCTGATTGCTCTTATCTTGACTCGGTGGACTAGTGCGTGAGCGAATTATCTGGTGTCGTACCAATAGAGAACTTTGACATCGAGGGCGACGAGTTTGATTCAAACGCGGAGGGGGTGGTCACCCTTTTCGAAATTAATGAGGAGCTCATGATTGAGCCGCCCATTGGACCCACTTTGGAGCCCAAAATAGAGCTGAAACCGCTTCCGAGCCATCTCAAATACGTGTTTCTCGAGTCCAACGAGAGGAAAACCGTAATCATCTTTGCGGAGTTGGCGGAGCATGAAGAAAGAGAACTGATCGAGGTTCTCAAGAAATACAAGCAAGCGATAGGATGGAGTATCGGTGACATCAAGGGGATAAGTCCGGTCATATGCATGCACCGGATCGATCTAGAAGAAGGAGTGAAACAGGTACAAGAGGGGCAAAGACGTTTGAACCCTACGCTTAAAGAAGTAGTCAAGAAGGAGGTCTTCAAGTTAATCGATGAAGGGATTATATATCCCGTCTCCAATAGCGAGTGGGTTAGCCCAGTGCACGTTGTTCCAAAGAAAGGAGGCATTACAATCTTGGAAAATGAAAAGGGAGAAATCGTCCCAACACGCTTAACCACCGGGTGGTGCATGTGCATTGACTATCGAAAGCTCAATGCAGCGATGAGGAAAGAACACTTTCCACTCCCGTTCATGGACCAATTACTCGACAAGCTAGTAGGGCATGAATACTATTGCTTTCTGGATGGCCTTTTCAGTTTTTACCAAATCGCGATAGCTACGGAGGATCAGAAGAAAACCACATTCACGTGCCTCTTTGGCACATTTGCTTACCGGAGAATGCCCTTTGGCTTGTGCAATGCCCCAGAAACCTTTCAGAGATGTATGATCTCCATCTTCAACGAGTTCATCGACGACTTTCTCGAAGTCTTTATGGACGACTTGTCGGTATTTGGCTCTTCCTTTTCTCATTGTTTGAAAAATTTGACAAAAGTACTTGAGAGTTGTGTTGAGGCATATTTAACCTTGAGTTGGGAGAAGTCTAATTTTATGGTGACAAGTGGGATTGTGTTGGGACATGTGATGTCGAGTAAGGGGTTGGAAGTTGACAAGGCTAAAATCAACGTTATTGAAACTCTTCCACCCCCTAAGGATGTCAAAGGCGTTAGAAGTTTTTTGGGACATGCGGGTTTTTATAGATGTTTCATCAAAGATTTTTCAAAAATTTGTCGCCCGTTATGTAAATTTCTTGGAAAAGATGTGCCTTTCGAGTTCGATGGTGAGTGCCTTAGAGCTTTTGATGTTTTGAAATAAAAATTGACACAAGCACCAGTTGTAGTAGCTCCTGATTGGTCTCTTCCTTTTGAAATAATGTGTGATGCTTCAAATGAGGCAGTCGGGGCAGTCTTAGGACAACGAGTGGATAAAATGCTGAGGGTCATTTACTATGCTAGTTATATGTTAAATAGCACCCAACGTAATTACACCACTACAGAACGAGAACTATTTGCAGTTGTGTTCTCATTAGATAAGTTCCGTTCTTACATCGTTGGTTCCAAGGTGATTGTGCACACTGATCATGCAGCCCTTCGACATTTGTTCGCCAAAATACAAAGTTAGCCTAGATTGATTCGTTAGATTCTTCTCTTACAAGAATTTGACGTTGAAATCAAGGATAGGAAAGGGAGTGAAAATGTGGTTGCTGATCACCTGTCCCATATTCTAATAGAAGGAGAGCCTAATAAAATTGAGTTTGTAGACGATGTGTTCCCATATGAGAGTTCGAATGCCGTTGAGAAAGTCAATGAGCCGTGGTATGCTGATTTTGTTAACTACCTTGCTTGCACGATTATCCCTAACCATCTTTCTTCGCAAGAAAGAAAGAGATTTTTGTTTAAAAGCAGGAGTTTCTTTTGGGACGATCCTTATCTATACAAGCGCTGCAAGGATGGGCTTTTTCGAAGATACATACCGGATGAAGAGAAGATTGGTGTGTTAAAATTTTTCCATGATGAGGGGGGACATTTCGGAAGACAGAAAATGGCCTTCAAGGTCCTCCAAGCCGGATTTTACTAGCCCTCACTATTCGCCAATGCACACCAATATTGCAAGACTTGCGATAGATGCCAACGGTCGGGAACGATAGTAAAAAAGGACGAGATGCCCTTGGTACCCAAGCAAGTGATTGAGATCCTCGACATATGGGGCATCGATTTCATGGGTCCTTTTCCGAGGAGTGGAGAGTACGAGTACATACGCATAGGAGTCGATTATGTATCGAAATGGGTGGAGGCAATTCCCACGCGGAAGGCCAACTCCAAGATTGTTCTCAAGTTTATTCAAGAGAACATTTTCAGCCGATTCGGAGTACCGAGAGCAATAATCAGAGATGGGGGTAGCCATTTCTGCAAACGAGCTTTTAATCGACTGATGAGTAAGTATGGGGTGCGTCACAAGGTGGCAACCCCTTATCACCCACAAACCTTGGGGTAAGTGGAGACGAGCAACAGGCAAATCAAGGATATTTTAGAAAAAACGTTAAACCAAACCGCAAAGACAAGGCAGCAAAATTGATTGATGCACTGTGGGCTTACCGCACCGCCTACAAAACAGTGTTGGGCATGAGCCCATTTCGGTTGTTTTATGGAAAAGCTTGTCATCTTCCCGTCAAATTAGAGCATCGAGCTGAATGGGCAATTCGTACGCTGAATCTTGATGTGAACGAGGCAGGGGGGTATAGAAAGCTTGAATTAAGTGAATTGGAGGAGATTCAAAATGATTCATACGAGATGGCGTGGGCGAGCAAACGAAAAATGAAAGAAACACATGACAAGAAGCTCGTCCATAAAAATTGGAAGTCGGTAAGTTAGCCTTGCTCTTTAACTCTCGTTTCAAACTCTTCCCAGGAAAATTAAGATCAAAGTGGAGCGGCCCATTTTTGATTACCGATATCAACGACTTTGGAGCCGTAACTTTACTCGATGAGAAGAGTAATTCTACCTTCCAAGTCAATGACCACCGAGTGAAGTTGTACCACGGGGGCGCTATTTCTCAAAAAGAACATGAGGTGGTGATACTCGATGACCCTCCTCAAGAAACTTGAAGCCCAACTGAGGTACCGTCAAGCATAAGACGTTAAACATTGCACTTTTGGGAGTTAACCCAAGCTCTTCACTTTTCTTCTTTCTTTCACTTTCTAATATGTATATATATGTGTGTATATACGTCTGTTTAGAACATTTGGCAGGTGTAATTGCAAGTTCAAAAATGAGGATTCAGTTTTCCAGGGATCACCGATCGGAGACCTACATGTAACCGGTCAGACTACTCTGATAAGTTGTCCGAAAGTAACCGATCGGACGGTAGGTGCAAGAGCTTATTTTTGGAAGGAATATTACCATGCAGAAGAAACCAGTTGGGTAAGATATTCTGGCAATATTCTCTGAGGTGAGAGGATCCTTAATTGTGGGGGTTGATTTTATAAAAAGTGAAGTAAATATTTTCTTTCCCCCCCTCTTAATCTTATTTGATTCTGAAAATCCTTTTACCTCCCCTCTCAAACCCTATATAAACCCAACTTCAAGTCTTTAATCTCCACACATACCCTTCTTCTCATCTCTCATATTCTCGAGTATTGTCCAGCATCCAACGAGAACCATGAATCATCATAATAATACTGCTTATGGCTGGGTGACGAGGAAGAAATACGAGGACACCGTAGAAAAATTGGAAGAAGAGTTGGAGGAGTATCGTCAGAAGGTCCACAAACTGCAAACCGATATCCACGAATTTCTCACCGAGGAGGTCGCTCTGACTAAAAACATTGAGCGCCTTCACAACATTATGGACGATGCGGATGGCGAGATCATACGACTGAAGGGTAGGATCATTGACCTTGAAGAACAGGTGGAAGAACTTTATGAACTGGCGTTTGGGCACATTCCACCCCCTAATTAGTTCAATAGGCCGTTTATTGAGAGTGAATAACCTTGTTACTCTAAGTGGAATGAATTTAAGCATGTTATCGTAATAACGAGAATTTTTTCTCGACAATTAAATAAATGACTTTTGGTTGTGGATTAACTTGCTCGTACCTAATTCTCGTTTATGAATTTTTGTAGGGTGCCGTAATAATAATAATAATCATAATTAAAATAAAAAATAATTGAAGAACAGTGCAGACCGGTCGGACAAGCACCTAGAATGATCGGACCATACTTACTGGGCCGCGGTCCGACCAAACCCAGGCTTACACCGATCGGCCCAACCCCACTGGACAACAGTCCGATTGGAGGATACGCAGGTTTATAAAGGGACCGACTCCCCCAATCGGAATTTTTACCCTAAACTTCCAAATTTTCTTCCTTTGCAGAGCATAACTCTCGAAATCACTCTTCCACACTTCACCAATCAGAGAATTAAGAGCAAAAACACGCCCAATCGGAGACAAATCATAACCAATTCCATCAGTTTGGAGAATTTGGGGAATTAAGCTCAGCCGGGGAATTAAGCACAAATCATTCACACCACAACAAGCTTCACCACCACTTCCAAACGCATCAACCTCAAGGTATAATGGCTGAAACTCAAGCTTTTTGAACTGTTTGGGACATTGAATTGCAGGTTTTTGTGGTAATTGGTGGTTGGTTATAAGATTTGAGCTTGAATTGGTTGAAGTTCTGAGGCGCACAGTAGGTGTTCGATAAAATCCCTGTGAGAACTTTTGTGGTTTCTTGTGAATTTCTACATCCTCTATGGCATCCGGTTCTCTTCAGAGGCGTGGAAAAACTTCAAGCAAGGGGCCGACAACACTCGGGGAGGGTTAGCTCCTTTTGACCTTACGGACGATCGTGAGGTTACGCTCTACAAGTCCCTCGTTAAGCGGGATGTCTATCACCCCCGTTTCATCAATATCAAATTCTGGGAGGAGAAGGTTACAATCGATGATAAGACGGCCAAAAAATTCATAAAGGGACTCACGGCTCTCGACCAAATGAAATGGGCCGGGGTGAACCAACCAAGCTATCGCACCCTTATTCTTGAATTCTTCACGACATTCGAAGCACTCGCTGATGGGTCCTTCAACATGAACATCGTGTACCCGATTGTAGCAATGGTGGTTGAGAGTCGGACAGTTAATGGACAAAACGTAGCTATTCCGACATTCATGTTGACTTTGGAGAGGCTAATAGATGAGGAAATCGAGAACACCGATGACGACAATGCCGACGATGATGACATGGATGAGGAGGAGGCGAATGACAACGAGAATGCGGAAGACGGCGGGGAAGAGAATGCAAACAATGACGATGGAGGAGATGGGAATACCGATTCCTGAACTCATGATCATGGAGAGTATGGTGATAGCATGTACTATTCGGACGAGCAGTGGCAACAGCAGCAAGATTTCCAAGCGCCCATGATGGATCAAATGGGGCAATTGAGCCTCCATCAAGAAGAGCACGCGAGAAATGCTCGACAGGACGTCTGGGCGGCACGTGAGGAGGCTAGGGAGGAGGCACGATATTTCTGGAGCACATTAACCACGATGAGTAACAACTGGGCAGAAACCAATCAAAATCTTTCCCGGTTGACCGGAAGCATAGAGGTGAATCATAGATACCTCGTTACAACTAACGAGCGCCTCTCCCGCCTCGAGCAACGCTACCCACCTCCACCTCCGGACGACATGGACCAGTATGCGGGCCCGTGCCCCACTATCTGTATCACCACTCTATCCACTTTTTATTTGCTTTCTAGGATATTTGCTATTTATTCGGATTTATTATATGTATTAATATTTTCTTATGTTTCTGTCACTGTTCTAAAAATCGCTCTAGGCGCCCGCCTAGGCGCTAGGCGCCACCAATCCGCCTACGATTTTCGAAAATCGGCCAAAAAAATTACTGGGCGCCCCAGGCGCTGCCTAGGCGCCCCAGGCGCCGCCTAGGCGCTCTCGGCGCCCAAGTCGGCGCCTAGACGCCAGACCAGTTTTTTTTTAAATATTTTCTGGCCTAAAACGACGTCATTTTTGGGCTTATTTTTTGATTATTTTGATTTTGTAATGTATACTATGGTATTTTTATTTGACTAATGAACTTATGCATATATGTTGTTTTGAGCTTTGAATTGAACAATAGTTTTAAACTTGTGAATTGTAACTTGTGATCATTACTTTTAGTTTTGAATTGTCATAAATTCTATTGTGTAGCAAGTAGTATGTTGAACTATTAAATGGTTTTGAATTGTCATAAATTCTATTGTGTAGCAAGTAGTATGTTGAACTATTAAATGGTTGGATGTAACTTTGTAAATCAGGGTATTTATTCTCATATTCTAGGCTCCGCTTAGGCCCCGTCTAGGCCTCGCCTAGGCGTTCTAGGCGCTAGGCACTGGCCTAGCGCCTAGCAGCCGCCTAGCGATTTTTAGAACACTGGTTTCTGTTGGTGTGACTATTGCTAAACTTATGGTTTGTTTAACTACTTCTATGGCTTTATGCATTGACTTTAATTCCTCACATTCATTTTGGTGTGTTAGCAGCCAGGAGTTTGCTTACTTTTATTGATAGGGGGAGGGGACGGTATCGTCCGATCGGTGACACATAAACAACCGATCGGACATTGTCTACTGGACTCCAGTCCGATCGGAGAAGATCTATAACCAATGGGACGATCACACAGTCCTCGAGCTGGGGTTTAGAGTCTCATGCATGTCGATTTCAAACCATTTTTGGTAACATAGTCACACTTTTGTAACAAAGTGTTACTCAACCAATTAATTACGTCAACTTTTGTTGAATCTTTGCCCATGCTTATTTGTGTTTGTACTGGCATGCCTGTCGGAATCATGTATTATGTGGTATGATGTTTAGAGTCTTTTGAGCTTGATTAAGTGAAATTTTTTCAAAACTACTTATATATATTTAAAATAACACTTTGTCGTTACCAATTTTGCGAAACTTTTAAAACTCGATCACCTTGCTTTCAAAAGTGTGAATTAAACCCTAGGAAGAAGCCTTGTGTATTTATCAACATTTCATGTTGTGATTCGATAAGTGTTTTGAGAAGTCTCTTAATCGCATGTGTACATTGGGTTTTGAAAATGACGATAGGCACATATAAAATCCATTTCCGGCCTTATTCATAAATAAAAACCACTAAAAATCCCCAATGAGCCCCCTTGAGCCTTTATTCCACCTCTTGGTTAGCCAAGAGCATTATTGTAGCTCTTATTTCGTTAAGTTTGTGAGATGAGAGTTTTATTTATCAATGGTTAATGAGATATGACGATTGTAGGGTGGGAATTAGTGGGAATAAAATAATAATATAATAATAAAATAATAATTAAAAAAATGGATATTAACGGTGCCTAAGTTCATAAGAGCATCTTGATATAAAAATAATAATAAAATATATAATAATTCGGGTTTGGAGGGTTGAAACTAGCCTTAGCTATAAAGGGCTAAAAATAATGGTATATGGTTGTTTGGGAAGAATGAGGAGCGAAAACTACGCTCTATGCTTATGATGTTGGATTGAGTGAGTTATTGATTGCATTTGTCCGCAATTTAGCCACACATCTTTATATATGACATACCTTACCAAAGAGCCGACATTACAACCCTAAAAAGTCCTAATCCGATTCTTTATTAAATGTGCACACTTATGCGATGTATGAGTCTTTGATTTTCACGAGTCGTTGAATGTATGAATATGATAATCCAAGCGTATACACTTACCTGTTGAAAACACGAGCGATTGAGTGTACCATGATACATATTTCCCTTTTGTGAGGAAGCAACATTTCGGTTTCAAGGTGAAACAGTAATACGAGTTAGCCTTATGGTTTTCGGCGAAAGTGTTTATAATTATAAAACTAAACTATATGCAAAACATGACTCTTAGCTCTACATACTTTCACTTCTCTTGATTTTTATTCTTTCATTTGTTCGAGGATAAACAAACCAATTAAGCATGGGGTGGTTGATTCGTACGTTTTTGTTACGAATCTGTACATAATCGAGTCATATTTGAGTCCTCTTATTATCATTTTCGGATTAAGACTAGGTTAAATTGCATCGTTTTGCATTCTTTGTCTCCTTACTTAACTTCCCGACTTGTTGATCGCTAATCGGTCCAAATGAGAGTAATTCTTTATTTTTCTCATATAGCTAGAGCGTCCGGTGGATACGAAGCACAAAGATATAAGAAGAAACGCTCAAAAGTAGCCCAAAAGGACACCCACCGATCGGACAGTGTATATCTCCGATCAGACTGACTAATGAAGCGCACACAGGCCGGGCGAACTGGTGCACCGATCGAAGCCACGGGCAGTAGCCTTCGTCTGATCGGACAAGACCTACGTCCGATCGGACAAGTACGTTACGCATGCAGATTCTTTGGAAATCTTCAGTTAAAAAATGGCCTAAGCTTGTTTAGAATCTAAAGAGGAGGCTAGGGTTCGAGATTATTCAGCCTCGAAGACCTTAGGAAGGTTGGAGAATCCAAAAACACCCCAAAGAGATTTGACACATCTCTCATACCTCTAGCATAAATCCGTACGACGCCATATCAAGGTTTGATTCGCAGCAGCCATCGTTCGTCGCTAGGATTCTGGGTTCGTGACAAACCTTGGGATTCGACGCAATTCTTGGAGTGCACTCATTCATCATCTCCGCTCGTTGAAATTAGTTCAATGATTAGTAATTTCTAAACTCGGAACTTTGAAGTTTTCGTAGTAGTTTTATTTGGAATTTGATATGAATAGTTGGAGAACATGTTGGATAATGTTTTGTTGATAGATTGTTAAAGTGTTGGTGATTAGAATTCGTATTATTGTGATTTGGGATATTACTATTTGATTGAGAATGAAATTGTGATTGGCTAGTTATATTCCTTGAAGCATTTTTCGTGTTGATGTTATTGTGAGTAATAGTTAGCATTTGAAATAATCTCGTATGTCGTTTAGTGTTAGAACCATTAGTGATCTTGGGTTGTTTAAGGTGTTCAAACATTAGTTTGTTATATTTGATTCATTATTAGACGAAAGCATGTTCATGATCGTTTGTATAATTAGGAAATGTTCTTATTTGGTTCACACTTTTTACCGTTCTTATAACTTGTCGAGAGGTTGACACCCTCGAGTCAAGAAGTATCCATTCTTGTTTAAAGTTATTGAAACTGAATCATTTCCGAAACCCAAATTGATCGTGTGTTTTAGATAGAATTTTTGATATTAGTATAATAAACTTTATTAGATCCGATTCCCATTCCTCGAGAGATCAATCCGAGTCAACTAGCCAGTCTACAAGTGACCTCGTTCTATTGCGGGCGAACTTAAAACTCCTTTCAAACGTAGAGGCGTATTAGTTGACCGGTAATTACTTTTGAAAGGAAATGAAAAGTTTGGCTTACCATGCTCGCCCAAGACCTTGTCAACCATGCCAAATTGGCTAGCAAATGGTCTAGGAAGACCATTTTTTGGTCAACATTGGTCAAACCCGGGAAATATAAGCCTCTTTAGATAATTTGGCCCATTTAAACCCAATTAAAACTAGTATAAATATGACCCAACTCTCATTTTGTAAGATATCACACCTCCTCCCAACCCAATCTTGGGTTTGGGATTATTTTCTCTCTCTAGATTTAATTTCAAGCATTTCCTTGGGTTTGTAAGCCTAAGAAGAATTCAAGTACTCCCTTGGATTCTAATTTTGCTTTGTAATTTCATTCAAGCTTTGGGATTCTCTTTTTAATTCAAGTAAGCTTTCTTTTATTTCATGCTTTGGTCTTCAATTTCATGCATGTTCTTCAATTTATGCTTTTTACCTTAACTTTTTGATTTCTTGTAAGATCTTGTGAATCGTCCATGGAATCTAGATGAGTGACACATCTAGATCATAGATCGAGTCCTTGATCATTTTTAATTTGAGTATTTCTTGTGCTATATTTTGATTTTTATTTTCATGCTTTGTTTCATGCTTAATCCTAGATCTAGGCTTCGTTGCTTGTTAATTCTCGTAAAATTTTAAACTTTGACGTCAATTTTTATTGCTCTTTCTATTCACGCTTTTGATTTTTCTCAATTTACATTATTCAAGTTTTTATGTTCATGCAAGCATGGTTGTACCTTGAGCTTTTATATTTGTACTTGGTGAAACATTTCTTGTTTTTGCTTAATTTTCATTGTTGCTTGCATTTTCATATTCGAGGCATACGACCAACTTGAAATTTCATTTCCTAGTGTAGTTTAGTTAGTTTAATTGCTTTATTCTCATTTTCCTTTTATTTCTTCAAGCTACAAATACTTTGATTCTTACAATCGAGTCGATTTCCGATAATACCAAGCCAAATGAACCTTTGATATATTCATCACCACTAAAATAATTCTTTCAAGGAGTATGATGGGTTTTGAGAATCTGAATTATCTAATGTCATGCTTGGTATTTGATGGATGGAGAATATCAATACGAGGAGGAAGCGCATGAATTATGGATTTGAGATAAGTATTTAAAGGTAATATAGATAAAGAATATGCAAGAGATTAAGGAAATATACTTACAATACCAATGATGAGGGTTTGATGTGATGATTTGATAAGCTTCAGAAGGAAGGAAAGTGGTAATCTTCTTGAGAGTTTGATTGTGAATTTCATGGGTGGTGCATTGGAAACAAAGCTTTAAGCATTCTATTTACAAGAAGAGATGTTGAGAATGACCTAATATCCTGAGTTTTGGATACATAGAGTTATTGGTCCATATGTGGTTGCGATTGAGTATTTGGAAATCTTCCTGCCTTCCAAGATCATTTCGTTATAACCATTGGCATATAGGTTAATGCAGCTCTATACCATCTTCCCAGTAGTTCATATAGGAGCTATAGCCATTTCATTCTTATTCGTTGTTATGATGTTCAATGAAATTTTAATGAATTTGAAAGAAATTGTATTGAGAAGTAAGCTATATGGAACTTGTGACGCGTCTAGATTAGGACCCTGGTGATAAATATGATGTTGAGAATTCTTTTTAGTCTACTTTACTCGCTCTCTTCCCTTGACCGAGCAAAGTAGGAGGGACTCCTGTTGTGATCAATAATGTTAGCTTGGTTTTACCAGCTTGAGCCGAATGGATGCCTTACCTAGATAGCATTCCCCAACCCAAATTGTGCGAGGAAGGGGGGGTGGGGGGGTTAATCAGGTAGTATGTTTTAGTTGTGAGTGCTTGTGAAGCTGAATTTATTGATGTTATTCTCCAACTATGAGCATGTTGAAGGATCAAAATGATACATATATAGAAACTCGATCCAGTGAGTAGACAAGCTTGGCATAATGAAAGGCCATCTCGGTGCATCAATTACGGGCCTTCAAGGTCTAGAAGCTATTAGGGCTTGGGATGGGAATTCAGAAAAGAGTCCTAAAGAAAGGATATCTTCTTTTGCTATGAGAATACCTAGTTTTTTTCAAAGAGACGGGATTCCCTGCATATACAACAAGTCTTTGTATCATATAAATAAGGATTCAAACCCTTATTCTAAATTTAAATCTATTTACATTCTTTACTCATATATTGAGTGATTTTTCATTCTGACTCGAGAGTCAGAGTGTCTACACTAGAAGTGTTTCAGTGTCTTGTTTTGAAGGTAGGTCTATCTTAGCGGAGCGCCCCACTAGATCGGATGACATTTGAAAAGCTGCAAGAAGATATCGGCGCCGCTTGATCTAATTCTTGAGGTGATCAATTATTTTGGACACATCAGCCTCCATGCACAGACAAAGTTCAAGGAAAGTGTATCACGTCGCATGGTACTATAACTAAAAATCCACAAGAGCGAGATTAGTCACAACCCAAGAGACTATGAGATAAATAACAAGCAACCCAACGATACCCTAAATGTAAGCCACCACTACACATTACAAGATAGTCATGACAAACTCGCGTATATTTTAAGCCTTTCAACTGAGATACACAACTCAAGATAAATAGAAAATGAAAAACTAAAAAAATAGAGACTCAACCTAAAAAACTGTAATGATATTGATAATTTTCTGGGCTTGTAATCTTTAAATAATGTTTTGGGTTTGTAAAGCTATGAATTTCGTATGGATGTGTATGAATAATGTATGAATGTTGTATGAGAGGAGGATAGAGGGAGGAAAGAGGTAGAGTGCAGAAGAATTTAGGAGAGGAAATTATGAATTTTCATTCTTGATTGTTACCTCTTCCTTATCCAGTATAAGTAGGAAAGGAATGTGGTTTGTTACACCCATGTGCTGAAAGTAAAAATATTTTAAGCTAAATGACAATTTAAATGTAAAAATACTAAATAATCCCTCAACTTTGGGCTCCCTTTACTTAATGCAGATTTATTTAGGCCCATTACTCCCCAGGCCCATCACCTCTTCACTACCGGTTCCAGCTTTATTATCTTCAGACCCGGCCCACGTTCCCTTCTCACCCAAACAAACATACGCCAGCTCATCCTTAGCCTTACTCGAACATGTCTCCTCCCGGACCTTAGCTTTATGAAACCCTAGTCTCACAACATCTCCCCTCTATAATTGAAATCCTTGTCCGCAAGGATTAATCCCAGAAAAAATTTTCTCAATAAATTTCATATCCTCCTATGTCGGTTTGATTTGAGTACCCTTACCCCAATCAACCAGAATTTGATCCACATCCACTCTTCCCCTTTTTATCACGCAATTCCTCAAAACCCTAATTGGTTCGAGCGGGCACTTTCCCTCCGCAGCGATATCCGGTAAGTCATGAGAGGTCGCCGTATCGAATTTTATTCTCTTCCTCAGCAAAGAAACATGGAAGATGGGATGGATCCTCGACTCTGGCGGCAAGTCTATCCTGTAAGCCACCTCTCCGACCCTCTCCAATATCGTGTAAGGGCCAAAGTAACGAGAAGATAATTTCAAGTTCCTTCTCAGGTGCACGGAGTTCTGGCGATATGGTTGCAACTTCAGGTAAACCTCGTCCCCTACAGCATATGTCTTGTCAATTCTAGATCTGTCTACATAAACCTTCATTCTGTTTTGTGCATGAATTAGGTTCTCCCGTAGTTGTCTGATCATGTCGTGGCGATTTTTTACAAAATCTCTAGCCTCTGCATCTGCTGTCTTCACATAGGGTTGGGTAGAGAGTAGAGGAGGGGGATACCCGTATAAAGCCTGAAAAGGGGTAGATTTTAACCCAGTGTGATAATTAGTGTTGTACCAATACTCTGCAAGGTTTATCCATTTCAACCAGGACCTGGGATTATTGTGCACCATGCATCTTAGGTAATTCTCTAGACACTGATTTAATCTTTCAGTTTGCCCATCAGTTTGGGGGTGGTATGCTGAGGATAGGTTAAGCTTTACTCCCATAAGTTTGAATAATACACTCCAAAACCCACTAGTAAACACCTTGTCTCTGTCTGTCACCATGCTAAGGGGTAGACCATGTAGTCTGTAGATCTGGTCCATGAATAATTGGGCTACTGATTGTGCTGTATAAGGATGTGCTAAGGATAGGAAATGCCCATATTTGGTAAACCTGTCTATTATGACTAAGATCACACTTTTTCCATTCACCTTGGGTAGTCCTTCTATGAAATCCATGCTTGTTCTGGAATAGGTAGTGGTTGCAATAACCCTGGGTAGGGCTCATGGTTAGGTTTATTCATGGTACAAACATCACACCTCTGAATCAATGTCAAACTTCATTTTAGGCCAGTAGAAAACTCCTTTAGCCCTCATGTAAGTTCCTCCTATCCCTGAGTGCCATCCATAGGTTGAATTATGCATTGCATCAAGAATCATTTTCCTTAGTTCAACATCCTTTCCCACCACTAATCTTCCTTTATACCTAATCATCCCCTCAATGATTTCAAATTCTTGGTAGGATGATGTGTCTAAAGCCTTAGAATTAAAATTTTATTTGTAAAGGGGTCATCCTTATAACTCTGAATTACCTTGTGCATCCATATGAGAGTTATGGTAGTCAGTGCAAAGTTATCCCCTTCCAATTCCTTTACCCTAGATAGGGCATCAGCTGCCCTATTTTCCTTCCCCTTCCTATACTGAATCTCATTGTTCAAACCCAAAAGCTTGATGATCCATTTCTGTTGGGTGGGATTCATAACCTTCTAGTCTAGAAAATGCTTGAGAGCCTGTTGATCTGTCCTGATGATGAATTTGTGTCCTAGTAAATAATGCCTCCACCTTTGTATAGCCATAAGAACAGCTAAGAACTCTTTCTCATATATAGATAGCCTTTGGTTCCTAGGACACAAAAGTTTGCTCATGTAAGCTATTGGCCTTCCTTGTTACATGAGAACAGCCCCAATCCCATATCCACTTGCATCAGTTTCAAAGATGAATGGTTGGGAAAAATCTGGTAAAGCTAGAATAGGTGTGGTGGTCATTGCTCTAAATTATGGAAAGCTGCTTCAGCTTCCCCTCCCCAAATAAATTTCTCCTTTATGAGTAAGCTAGTAAGTGGCTCGCTTAGTAATCCATAACCCTTCACAAATTTTCTGTAGTAACCAGTTAGCCCAAGGAATCCCTTCAACTGCCTGACTGTCTTGTGCACAGGACAGTTGACCATGCACTCTATCTTTTGGGGGTCAGTTGTCACCCCTTCTTGGTTGATGATGTGGCCCAAATACTCTATTTGCTTTTTCCCAAACTGTCATTTGCTCTTCTTTGCAAACAGCTGATTGTCCCTGAGTTTTCCCAAAACACTTACCAAATGTTGTAGATGTTCATCCCATCCCTTGATGTAGATCAATATGTCATCAAAGAAAACCAATGTGTACCTTCTTAGGCAGTCACTGAACACTTGATTCATCAAGCACTGAAAGGTGGCTGGTGCATTACAGAGCCCAAAGGGCATAACTTGGAATTCAAACTGTCCATGATGAGTATTAAAATCAGTTAGGTACCTGTGCTCAGGTTTCATCAATATTTGGAAGTACCCTGACCTCAAATCTATTTTTGAAAAATATTTGGCCCCATGTAACTCATCTAGTAGCTCATCAATAACTGGAATTGGGAACTCATGTTTAATGGTTAAGTCACTCAGGTACCTGTAGTCCACACAGAGTCTCTATGAGGCATCCTTCTTCTTCACTAATAGCACAGGTGAAGCAAAAGGACTTTGGCTAGGTTGTATAACCCCTCTCTGTAGCAATTCCTTTACTATCCTCTCTATTTCATCTTTCTGGTCATGTGAAGCTCTGTAAGGAAATTGGGGTTTGGGAGTGCTGCCTGGTTTTAGGATGATTTGGTGTTCTGTTCCCCTCACATGAGGTAATCCTTTAGGTTCCTCAAAAACATCATTGTATTCCTTTAGTAGCTCTGCCACCTGAGTCAGTTGTATGTCCTCATTCTGATCCTCCTTTTGTATAGTTAGTAGATACAGCTCTTCAATTTGAGAAGGACATTCATGATGTATCATTTTGAATAGAGTAGGTGTTGAGATAAACTAGAAGTCTGCAGAGGATGTTAGTGCTAGTATTTTTACCCTCTCCCCTTTTTGTGTCACAGTAAAGGTCATATACTCATAGTCCAATTCTATTGGAGTGCATGACTTTATCCAATCTCCTCCAAGGATGAGGTCACACCCCTTAGTCTTGAGGAGCCTCAGGGGGTATGAGAAAGTATGGCCTTGCATTACCCAACCGAACCCCTTTGCTACATTGGTACTGACCAACCTCTGCCCATTAACCACTCTCACCAATATTGGTTTAGCTTCTACCACAAGACAACCTAGTTTGGTGGCTGTAGATTCTTGAATAAAACTGAGGGTGCTACCAGAGTCTATCAAAATCTGCAGTTTATTTCCCTTATTCTGCCTCCATACCCTTATGGTAGTAATGCTATCTTTCCCAGATAATTCATTAAGAGTCATTTGTATCTCTTCCATGGTGTCAGTTGGTGTTATAACCTCTGGTGGTTCAATGTCAAGTACTTGTGAGCACTTAAACTCCTCAGCTTCTGTCATTATCATATAGTTTATCCTTTGCTTGCACCTGTGTCCAAATGTGAATTTCTCATCACAGTTGTAGCATAAGCCTTTCTCCTTTCTTGCAGCCATTTCTAAGGCTGTGAGCAGTTTGGTTTGTGGTCTAGGGTTGTTGATTGGATTTTGTTTATGGATGGGTTGGTATGAACTTTCTGGTTTCCTGTTCTGAACCATTCGGGAATTTGTTTTGGGGTTGGACTTTAACTTTCTTGCAATGGCATCAAGGGTTAGGATCTGTTTCTTGCCCAGCTCAATAGTCTGCTGTAGGGTGGTTGGTTCAAACATGTTGATGAAGGCCTGTAACTCTTCACTCAGGCCACTAATGAAGCTTGCTATAAAATATTCCTCTGTGTAATTTTTCAAAATTTTCATGCATGCTTTCAACTCCTCAAATCTCTCTACATATTCTGCATAAGAACCAGTCTGCCTTAGCTTGTTGAATTCAGCTATGATCCTAGCTTCTTTCAGCTCTTCAAACCTGGCTGAAATCACCTCAATCAGCTGCTGCCAGGTTATATCTGTTTGTGATGCATTAAGGTTCTGGAACCATTGAGGAGCCTTTCCTTCAAAATGCATATAAGCTAGTACAACTTTCTGTTGATCAGGAATATTAGGCATAAGCTTAAAATTACTGTTGCATTTGAGTACCCAAGACCTGGGTGATGTGCCATCAAATCTAGGGAACTCCAATCTGGGAACTGGGCTCAGAAAACTCATGTTCTGTGATTCAGCAATTATCCTGGACTTATTAGAATTACTGGACCTACCATTTGCTCCTTCACTGCCAAAACCTGTGTATGGCCCCCCTAGGATAGATTCTTCATCTGCTTGATTTTTCCCCTTATTCATGTTGAGTGATTGCAGTTGCATAGCAGCCAGAGTTTGTGTCAAATGATCATACTTCATATTCAACCCCATTAACTCCTGTAAATTGGAGTTAATACCTGATATTTGCTCTTGCAGTTTAATCTCACTTGCTTCACTCTTCATGGCTTCAGTTTGTACGTTTTGATCTATTTTTTTCTGGGCTTCTTGAAGATCCTTGATGCGGGTTCCTTCTCTCATTTTCCAAGGATCCAAGGCTCTGGATTCCACTTGTAATGATATTGATAATTTTCTGGGCTTGTAATCTTTAAATTAATGTTCTGGGTTTGTAAAGCTATGAATTTCGTATGGATGTGTATGAATAATGTATGAATATTGTATGAGAGGAGGATAGAGGGAGGAAAGAGGTAGAGTGCAGAAGAATTTAGAGGAGGAAATTATGGATTTTCATTCTTGATTGTTAACTCTTCCTTATCACGTATAAGTAGGAAAGGAATGTGGTTTGTTACACCCATGTGCTGAAAGTAAAAATATCTTAAGCTAAATGACAATTTAAATGTAAAAAGACTAAATAATTCCTCAACTTTGGGCTCCCTTTACTTAATGCAGATTTATTTAGGCCCATTACTCCCCAAGCCCATCATCTCTTCACTTCCGGTTCCAGCTTCATTATCTTCAGACCCGGCCCGCGTTCCCTTCTCACCCAAACAAACATACGCCAGCTCATCCTTAGCCTCACTCGAACGTGTCTCTTCCCGGACCTTAGCTTTAGGAAACCCTAGTCTTACAACAAAAACAGAATGAAAATAAAATAAAATATGTAGTATAGAAAAGAACTCCTCTCTTCATTCTTCTAAACGCTATCCACTCCTACCAGTTGCCTTAAGCTATCGCCAGAGCTCCCACAAAAGAGTTACCGCCGCCAACATCGATCCCATCCTTACCCATTGTCAATCCTCCCTCCTCGTATATGGTAACATTCACATATATTCATGAGCAATTTTAAACAAACATTACACGAACTTGTTCATCGACATTTTATAAACGTAAACTAAACCAGTTTATTCTCCAACTATTAATGCATAAATATATATTTGTTCATGCTTTGTTTGTTTATTAGACGAGCACTAAGATTTATTCATATATACTCTTTAAACTTAACAAGTATTCCCCCACATGCGTTTCACGGACAATTATTTTAATCTTGTAATCGCGTGGAAAACTTAAATATATTTTATTATGAATGATAAAAAATAATTAATTAAGTAATTGTATATACGTAGAGTTAAGTAGTATATATTTATCTTATCAACCATTCTTCTCTTAACATAAGTCTTTATTGATAAATGCAGTTTGTATAAATAAGTCAAATATCATTAAGTATTTTAATTTTAAAAGAAAGTCATTATGTTTCTTGTAATTAGACTAAATCTCGAGGAAATTATTTTAGAAGTGTTAGTATAATTACAAAAATATATCATTTGGGTTTGGTGTAACAATAAAAATTTATAATTGTCTTACAAAGTGACCATTGATTCATAGTTGATTCTACCTTACACTTTTCTCATAAGAATAAAGAATTTTCTTACAAAGTTCCCCTTGATGTATAGTTGATTATACCATACATTTTTTTTCATAAATTTTTTTTTCTCAAAAACTACCCTTCTAATTGTAGAAATATTACCGACAACACCTTAAAACTAAGAGAGAATCAAATCTCACATTTTTTTTTGTAATTTTAAAACCTCTATTTTTTATAGTGTAAATACTCCAACTTCAAAGGTAGTTTTTGTAATTGTCCATTTTTATAATGAACCCATGAACACAAGCTTTACATTATTTTTTAATAGGCATCAATATAATTTTTGGAATTCTCAATAATTGCACCATATATAATATATCTTTTTTCTTTTTTGTAATCTCATGGAAAACTTGAATATTATTATTTTTTAATAAATTAGAATCATTAACTAAGTGGTCTTTTATATGTAGAGTTAAGTAATGTAGACTCAAATGATCTTAATGTTTTTCGCTTAACATAATAATATCTTCAAAATCAAAAAACTCGGCTCATAAAAAGATTATTCTTGGAATGAATGTATTTTACAAATTATGAAAGGAAAAAAATTCGCACAAAATATTTGTACTTTTGCTACTATGATTTTTTCCATCATCGCTAATCATGACTTCAAACTCTTACAATTAGTCACTCTTGATATAGAAACGCGCAATTGGTCATGATTGAAAACCAACTTATTTAAGAAAAGTCCAACTTGAGAAATAAAACGTCTTTCATTTTTGTTGATCCTCATCGCGTATGATATACCATTCAAAATATCATCAAAATCAATTCTTGAAAATATTGTAGGTAACATTGTTCAACCCTGACACCTAACAATTTACTGTTAGATCAAATTTTATCCTGCAGTTGTCTATAGATGTGGATCTCAATAACTCAAGATTTTATGCACACATACAAAATTCAAACTCATTATAATCCATGCAAAAAAAATCAACTAAATACTTTTATTACTTCACTATTACGTAGATACATTATTTAATAAAAGTACTCAAACAAGTGTATAATAAATGTCGATAAATACAATTACTATATTTGTTGAATTATATAAACATTATAACTATTGCAATTATACTATATGTTAAACCATCATGGTGTATTCAATTGACCTAGGAGGAAAATGAATGATCTAAATCGAGTGAATAAGAATTTAAAAATAGATTGATATTATATATTATAAAGGATTTTCAATGTTTTTAGATTTAGTGGTGAGCAAATAAGAAATTAAGGAATTTTCAATATTTTAGAATTTAGTGGTGTAAATTCAGGGATTGATTTGCAAACAATATGCTACCAAAACTAAGGAATATTGAAATTAAATTTGCATCAGTTCGCGGCCTTTTTCCTTTCTTTTTTTTATTAAATAAATATTATGAAACACGTGTTATATCCGTATTAATATATGTGCCATCTATATAAATAAACATAATACTAAACATATCAATAAAAATACAAAATAAGATAAAAAATAATTATGTAAATATATATATATATATATATATAACTTGACCACTAATATATATATATAATATATTTTTATATGTGTATTAATATAGACTATAAAAATATCAAGGAGGAAGAAATATATATTATAGACTGTCAAATATAAAACTTGATTAAATTCCCTCTCTTACATGACTTTTTTTTCTCTCTCCAAATCTCTCCTTTATATTATACTAGTATATTACCCATATATTATATGACCTTTTTTTTTTTTTAATAATCACATGGAAAACTTAAATATTATTATTACTTTAATGAAGTAGGACCATTAACTAAGTAATTACACACACATACATGTGTGTGTATATATATATATATATATATATATATATATATATATATATATATATATATATATATATATATATAATTAATATAAATTCAAAGGATCTTATTATTTTTCTCTTAATAAAATAATATCTTAAGAAATCAAAAAGTTTGGCTCATAAAAGATTATTCTTGGAATGAATGTACTTTACAAATTATGAATAACTTATGTATACACAACATTCGTAGTTTTGTTAGTACATTTTCTTTCATCATCTAAAATCAGAATTTCTAAACCCTTACGATTGATCACTCTTGATATAGCAACGTACAATTGCTCATGACGTTTTTCCAAGAGAAGTTCAACATGTGATAGATTGTTTTTCAATTTTGTTGATCATCATCGCATATCAAATACCATGCAAGATATCGCCTAAAGGAACTCTTGAGAATTGATTTTAATATAATTAATTAACATATTGCATATCAAGGCCAATTAAATTCCTAAGTTAAAAATACAATATTGGTAAAACGATCATATTCTTCATTAAATCCTATCGAACATGATGGATATAAAAAATTATTAAATGAGTTGCGAAGACAATAGTAAAATATATTACTCATCTAAAAAAATGTTTCACAAACTTATGTAAGAAAATCGTATTTTCGTTTCGTAACTTATCGAGATATAAAAATTAAGAAAAATGATTTTGATAATCTGCAATTTTTACTTGAGTTAAAAATATAATATTAGTAAAACGGTCATGTGTTTCAATAAATCATATCGACAATATAAAAAAATTATTAAATGAATTGCAAAGTGAACCTAATAAAATATTACGCATCATCAAAAGTATATCGCAAACTTATGTTAGAAAATCGTATTTTGATTCTTTAACTTATCAAAATATAATCTTGCAAGATAGTTTAAAGTAATTGAATAAATAAAATTATTTGCTCTGTTTGGAAATTAGCGGATAGCTGATAGCTAATAACGGATTGTGTTTTGACTAGTTGATTGTATTAGCGGTTTGTATATAAGTGTTTAATAGATATTTAAGAGTTAATTGCTATTTGATTGTTTAGATGACCGTTAAGGACACTAGCACAATTTATTATTGAGTAATTTTTGTGTTAATAATGTAGATTAATTATATGGTGAGTATATTGAATAATTATAACAATATTTAAAAAAAGATTAGTTAATATTTTGAAATTACTAAATATATAAATTTCTAGAGTTGTTTATCTGAAAATGTATTAAACTTAAGAGTGATACTACATGGAGCAATTTGCTCTAGAGCAATAGAAGTTGCATAAGGTAAGTAATATCTAATGATAATTATAATCTTCTAATAATAAATAAGCTAAATAATTAATAGTAAGAAAATCTTTTATCTTTTATTCATATCCAGCATATATTACATAAAAATTGTATGATATGTATGATAATATATTAATATATAACTATTTATTTAATAAATTCGAAATATAAAACGGCAAGAAAAATTGAATATTTTATTTTTCTCCAACGTCATTTATAAATATTGACCATTTTATTAAAATCTTATTTAATAAATCAAAAAAACCTAGGACAAAGCTGAACACAAAGCAGCTGTATCATTCCGCCGTGCTATTTTCATAGTTAAACAGAACACAGCCACAACCCATCATTGCAAATACAAGAATATTCTTATTATCAAAACCCTAATCTCTATTTACAGCCCCAGAGGCAAATAAATGCAAACAATCTCGATCCCAAATCTCGTTCGATGCCCAAATCTCATGCTTTAAAAAATCGATAGATCCCCTAACCTCAATTATTTCTCCAATAAAAAAACTCGATCCCTTACATTCTTTGTCAATAGTGTCAAAAAACTGACAAGTGCTTCTCCAAGTTCTAAAATACGAGCTCTTATAATTTACGAATGGTTGAAACGAAGAAATGTTATCATGATATTGAAGCAGATGTGTTCACCTCGATGACAGATGATCACCCGGCGTGAGGTTCTACAGATGCAGTCTGGGAAAGGTGTCATATTGAAATGATTCTGAGTTTTTTTTCCTATTTTTTCTTCAATATATCACTGCTATTTCTTTTCTTTTTTTATCCAATATGTTTTTAGTTACGTTGTGTTGTTATTTTATTTTAGTTTATCTTTGTGTACAATTTGTTAATACAAAATATTGTCCATTTGAATATGATTATTGTTTTTAACGTAGATTAATAACGACCGTGGTTATTTTGTTTGGATTGATCCAGATATGTCATCATTCCAAAGGAGTTATTTTGTGAAGTTGAAGGCACAAAAAGACATTTTACAAGAGCAACTGGAACGCAAGGATGTGATGGGGAAATTACTTTCCGAGAGGCAGGATTCAAGAGTATCAATTAGGAATATTGAAAGACTTGGATATTCAAGCCACCTTGAGTGATGAACTACTGTCGAAGTTTGAAGCTGCCAAGAATCAAAATAAAAATTTCGAGAAACAACAAACTATTGTGATCAATGTGGTTATTGTGCTTGTGTTGATAGTTGCATTAACTTGTATGTTTAGGGGTGTGTATAAAATTGGTAGTGTTGCTAATATGCTATTGTAAGGTAATGTTATCTTGTGTGCCAATGTCATATGAATTCCTTTCATTGTGAATTTTGATTTGTTGAAATAATAGAACTAATTCTTCTTTCATTCTGTAAAATTTTTGTAAACAAATGTCATGTGGTAAGATGGAATGGGGTTTGTAAAAAATGGTAACCTCGATTACACAAATATCATAGTGCTGCTCATTTCAGTGCAAAACTCAGTCCAAATTATAACGTAATATCCAACTGCTTTCATTTAAAGGCAAGACCCAGCTGTTTTCTTTACGAGCAGCGAAGAATGCTCGGAGACAGGGTTGTGTCATGAAATCAAGATTATGTCTTGCATGGGTGAGTATGTTGTTTGAGGATGATTTGATTTTATATTTATCTATTGATGTTACTGATGAAAAGTGTGGAATGATACAACTGCTTTGTTTTCATATTTGTCACACATCGAAAGATTAACACAATATGTTTCCAGTTTAAAATTGTGATCATCACTTGGGCTTATTGGAATAACCCCTAGTCCGGGAAATCACTATTGGGCCTAATTGAGCAAGGAACTGCTTTGCTTGATGGACATGGCACGCGTCCCGAGCTTTGATCTTTAACCGGATTGGCTTAGGCCTGCGCGTAGTCCGTCTAAGCATTTTTTTCGATCTAATTTTTTTTATTCCCAATCTATATATAATTTTTAATGATAAATTTTTTTTTTTTTCTGAAAAATCTTGCAAATCATATCATATGATGTTATTTGTATCCTTTTTTTTCAATAATTTACTATTATCTTCGCTCAATTAACATTGTCGTGCTTCCAAAATAAGTTGTGAATAATATTGTGAAATATTAAAAAATTAATATTACAAACATCATAGTACTAGCTCGTTATTATGTCCAATCGACATGTTTTTTGACATCATAAAATATAAATTTATTTACCATATACAAATTTTTTAATAGTCTTTAACCCGGAAGTAAGTGTATTAATCATATTAATAGACATTTTTTCTTGAAACCTTTACTCATTGCATGGACATATTTTAATCCACAAGCCCAACCCGTACGAAAGCCAATTAACCTAAGCCTACACACGATTACACGTAGCTACACACGACCAGGGAAAAAGTTGAAAATCCGGAAGGACCTCCACCGTAAAGACAACACAACAAAAGGGTTTGAATTACCCAACCACAACTCAAACAAAATTTAAGGTTTATATCATCATATATTTTTTGTTGACAGTAGGAGGGTGGGAATCGTTGATGAGAAAATACCTAATTCTTGGTAAATTCCCAGATTGTTTGACGTTATACCCTTCTATCTCGAATAAAAAGTAGGAAAACTTCTTGCCTCAGTATAGTTTATATTGATTCCCATGCGTGTATGATGTTTTTAATTTTAAATTCATCCTCATGGTTGTTCGCTTGTATAAAGTGCTTTCTATATAATTTTTTGTTTGTTTTCGATTTAAGGTATTCTTCTCCTATAACAGGTGTAGTAATCAATATTTGAAATGGAGAACTTAGTTGATGAGGATGCCATTTTTTTGGATGATTCCCAAACTGCATTCGAGGAACATCGAACATGAACACCCCCAGACTATGAAACTTTTAAGGGTATGGTTTTTAGTTCCGGTGAGGAGGCCGATATATTTTACATTAACTTTGGCAGGCGAATGGGTTTTGTTATTCGAAAATGCCATTCCACATTTAAAAAAGGGTATTTTGAAGAACAAAGGATGGGAGTGTGTTTGTGCGGTACTTCAGAGGGAAATAACTTCAGGGCATAAACATATTAGAAAGGAGATGGTAAATAAGAAATGTAATTGCCTTGCTCGACTCCGTATTGCACACAACATCGAAACTGGCTTGTACAAGGTTATAGATTTTCAATCTGCTCATAACCACGCTCTAGAAATGGCAGAAACAGCATACCGTCTCAAGTGTAATAGGCATGTGATATAAATTTCACATTATATATAGAGAGAGAGCATAATGTTGTTGCCGTACGTTCACTCGGGGTTTTTGATTTGATTTTATATACTACAAAACATAGACTATTACCGTGTTCATACTCGTCGCGTAGGGGAACCAATTAAAATAAATATATTGTTGAAATTAGCAAAATACCAATCTACATATATGATATAATCTATGTCCATTGAGTTATATGAATATATGTCTATTTTATTGAAATTGTATCCAATAAAATTAATTGAATTTCTATATTTGCAGATACATATCAGCACCGCAAAAGGCGATGTTAAGCTTGATACGAGATGCAGGCATCCGCCCATGCCAGAGTTTTAATTATCTGCAACAAGTTGAAAGTGGTCCTGAAAATACTATGTTCGACAAAAAAGCAGGTTATAATTTCTTAGGGAAACAACGCATTGACACTATTCGGAACGGGAACATCCAAGCTGCGTTATCCCTATTCAAAAGGATGTAGCTGAATGACCCAAACTTGATAATTGAGAAAACATGCATCGACGATGCATCACTAAGCAGGTTATTTTGGTGTGATGGTTATGGTAAGTTTGGCGATGTGCTTGTTATGGATAATACTTACAAAACAAATGCTTAGACTTTCTGTTGGTCATTTTATCGGGTATCGATAATCACAAGAAGGGTATTATCTTTGGAGCTGCATTGATGTATAACGAGACCGCAAAATCTTATGTGTGGTTGCTTAAGACGTTTCTTGCAGCTATGGGCGGGAAGGCCCCAATATCAGTTGTCACAGATCAAGATGAATCAATGAGTCACGCCTTAAGAGAGATTTTTCCTAATGCAGTGCACAGACTATGTGGATGGCATCTAAATAGAGATTGTGCTCAAAAAGTGAAAGTACATGAACTTTGCACCGTGTTTTCAAGGTTAGTGATGGCGACATGGTCTATTCAAATTTTCGAGCGAGAGTGGCAAAGAGAGATCGAGAAGCATGGGGTTGCGGATAGCAGTTGGATTAAGGAGACGTACGATAGAAAAGAAAATTGGAGCGAGGTATACCTACGAGGTCACTTTATAGGAATGACTAGGACAACACAACGGGCAGAATCTTTAAACTCTCTATTCAAGAGCCTAGGCAAATCCGGAAGCACGATTACCTTGTTCCTACACCACTTCCATCATGTACTCGTCTCAATGAGAGCTACATTTTTAAAAGAACAAAATGAATCTGTACGAACGCCACCAACGATACGATCTACTGTTGCACTTCACGGCCTCCTTCATCAAGCTGCAAATATTTATACCAGAGCCGTATTTGAAGATTTCGAAAGAGAAATAATGAAGGAACAAAGTTTCATAATTATTGACAAACACGTACATGACGAGCATCTACACACATTTACTTTGGAAAAATATGGAACAAAATCTAAAAAACTGTGGTCGGTGAAAGTTGATGTTACAAATGATATATATATGTGTGTATATATATATATATATATATATATATATATATATAATATATATATATATATATATATATATATATATATATATGCGAATGCAAGATGGTAGAGTCAGATGGGTTTCCATGTAGTCATATCTTTACCGCATTCAAGAATATGAATCTTCAATCT
The DNA here is from genome assembly GCA_014905375.1 of Phtheirospermum japonicum. Lineage (NCBI taxonomy): Eukaryota > Viridiplantae > Streptophyta > Magnoliopsida > Lamiales > Orobanchaceae > Phtheirospermum > Phtheirospermum japonicum. The sequence goes on from BMAC01000092.1 coordinate 238,235, forward strand.
ATACCTGCTGAGTGCGTACGTGAGAGATGGACCATAGAGGATGGGAAGCAATTGCAAGAAAACTTTCCATTTCTGACAGTGGATCCACAACTGAAGAGGTTTACGGTGCTTCACCAAGAACTAGTGACTTGTGTCTTAAATCTTCACAGACCGAAAAGGCTAAGGAAGTACTTTTCGGTTCGATGCCAACACAAAATGCGAATTTCGAGCATTCTAACGGGATTCGTGACCCCGATAGACTTTCACAAAAAATACGTCTATTCCTGATCCACAAAAGGTTGGGTTAAGAGGGGCTCATAAAGCCAATTTTTTTTTTCAGACTATGTGGGTATGTCAAATTAGAGAACAAAGTTCATTCTCACCCCTCACCTGCTCTGGTTCATTAGTTTAACTAAACTATTGTATTATTTTTCTTTTACAATAAACCAGGCCATAAATCAACTACTTGTGAAAAGAAGTCAGAGCTCCTTGATTCTGCAAATACCAAAAAATGGACATTACTTGATGAGGATTATATTCCACTCAACTCTCAAGATCCAAACATTAATGAACAGTCCTACGAGAATCTCTAATGACATAGTTTTAGATGTGAGGTTTGCTTAGTCTATGTGAAGGTTGAATATTACAGTGAGCTCTTTTATGATATTTCAAAAATTCAATCCATAAGTAGGGGAATACTAATTTCGAAAGATGATAAGTGTTTGACGTTTTTTTTTATTTATTTCACTTTTGGTAATTATCACATCATATATTTCATGTGTAACTGTTTACTCTTGACACATTAATTGTGCACGTTTCATGAAGTTATTAAATTATTTTATACGTAACATTAAAATCGTACAAAAATACGATACGTGCACAATTAATTGAAACAAAACGAGAGGTATTTGTAACAGTAGCTTGGCAATGATTTGATTTACTAATTTATCAAATTATCTCGTGCAATATTAAAACGACAGTTATCGCGTTATGACGACACCACTACTATAAACATGATTTAATTTCTAATTTGCTAAATTATATATTGTGATGCCTGCATGTGTGTGCTCGTTATTATCAGCTCGTTCCTTATGAGGACCTGAGCTCACGAGTTCCTCATGATCAGGTTGATTGTTTGCTAGATTAGCTCTTCATGCGACCTGATGGACTAAACAACACACAAAACTAGACATATGTGTACTGATATCTCTCTGTTATTGTTATTTCACCTATTTGTAACAAAAATCAAATACTGAACAAGCCACATAACCAAAGAAGAAAAATACGACCATAACCCGACTCAACAATGTTCGACCATAATCCAAAATAACAAAGTGTGATCATAACTCGAAACAACAAATTATGATCGTATCATCAAAATAACAAAGTACAATCAAAACGACACAAAAAAGTACGATCATGTTCTAAAAATGCATATTAAACACACATAACAAAATAATTCTAAAAATAAAGTGACATGATCATCAGTGTCATGCACTCCCACAATCGCGAGATTGTCCCTGACTAGTAGACGACGTCACATGTGCAGATTGTTGCTCTCCGTATGCTCGTCCTTGATTTTTTTCTCTTTGCAAACATCATGTGTCTTCTCTCTTATACACTTAAATTTGAAAAAAGAAAATGATAAAGCATAAAATGAACTAAAATACAATTTTTACACTCTGTTCAACACTCATTGGCGGAAACTTGTATACAATATTGGTCACATAAATTAGTGTAATATTTCGGCACCAAGTTGCTCAAGTTGTCTAGAATTTGTGGCACTAAGTGGCTGAAATTGTCTGAAATCTTCAACTAATTAAACCAATTATTGGCAATATTCCATTGCACTAGGGCCGAGTGAGTGTTCAAATTTTTGTCAATACGAGTCGAACCGCCACCGAACCCAAAACTAACAATATTCAAAAATTGACATCCCAACATTTATTTTTCAGGTTATTAACAATATAAACTCAACCCAAAACTAAACTAAATTTAGGTCATTCAAACCATATAAGTCATAATATGTCACAGAAAATTCAAATTAAACAAAAAAAAAATCAAAACAACTTCCAACAACTTTAAAACACTAATACAATTTCAAAACAAGATTCACATAGACTATGTCACGATATCGAAAGGTGTATCTACATGCCCAACCGTCCGTTATTAAATCAAAATAAGATTCAAATAATCTACCGGTAAAGTTTTATTATTTTACAGTCAACAAATGACAAAGAGTATACCAAAAACTGATATCACGAGATATTGATAAATATACAACCATCAAAGAAAGGATAACAAATCCTTAATAACACCTACGAAAGAAAAACTATACAACCATCAAAAGGAAGGCAACAAACTGCAAATTATTCAGGAGGCACTATACCTCTACTCAAGTTCATTTTAAATCATCTTCTTTGTAATACATTGAACAATTTATAGACCCCATTAGTTAATCATTTGATCAAACAGTTAGGGGACCTCAACAAATGGCTGACTTTGGTATATAATTGTCCTCCCCGACCTACTCCTCTATGAAATTTCACCGACGAGTTCGCATATATTACACAAGGGATAGCCTCACTCACATGGGTTTTGTTCCAACTAATTTAACACAATGAGGACGCATAATTCTGCAGATTGCTTTTGGGGAATTCAACAAACCCATTGTTTCCTGGGATGGGGCGACTTCCTCTTGCTATTAAATGGTTGAATGGGTTAAGATCCTATGCTATTTCCGATGAATTATGATTCGGTGATGTTGATGAATTTTGAAATCATATGGTTCTGCGCACGAACGGAGAAGAACAAGTTCTTCAAACTTAAATGAATTCCGATTTTTTTATTCTTTAATTCATGTAATTGAGTAATATAAAATCATAAATCTTAAGGTATATTTAAAAAAATAATATAAAGTTGAAGGGTTATGTTATAAATTAAATAACTTTATAATAATAGATCAATATAATTTTATATTTTTAATATTATGATTATTTGAAGGTTACTTTGGTAATATAATAATAAAGATAATATTATTTATCATAAAAATAAAAAAGTACAACACAGTACAACTGCAAAATACACTTGTACACAATTGTACTCAAATGGATGGATGTACTTGAATAATTACAGAATCTAATGGTATGTCAAGGGTACATGTGGACAGATAAGTACAAAGGGGTGTCTACAATTAGAAAAGCCCTATAAACTTTTATATTCTTTTTAAGTAATATTATATGAGGAAAAATATCGATTAGAATGACAAAATAATGAATTATAACTTGTATATCCAATAAGATTTATATGGATAACATTAAAAGAAAAAGTTAATAAATATTAAAAAATATTTAAATTATTTGTTAACACACACACATATGTATAATTAAGTAATATCAGCATCACTATATATATATATATATATATATATATATATATATATATATATATATATATATATATATATATATATATATATATGTTGTAATAGTTTTTTTCCGTACATAATCATTTTCTCTTTATTGTCTTATAGATAAATTAAGTTAGTTAGATGCACCTCATGATTCACAGTACTTACGTTATAATCCAATTAAAAAAATTAAATTCATAGAATAAGAACCTACTATATTAGGTTCCCATCAAAATTAAGTTCATACCACAAAGAACTTCTAAGATTTTAAAAAGTCTCCAAAAGTTTTAATTGAATACAACCCTCTAATTCGTTTGAAAAGAGAAAAAGATTAAGCTTATATTCTCCATTTGTACAATAAATTATTACTCGCAATTCACAATAAGTAAAATGTTTAATTTTTCAACCTATAACATATATCGTTAGGGTTAGTCTTGCGGCAGCCCAAAACGTAGCACCTAGGGTGCTTGACAACACTACTCTTTTTATTTTATTTTTTTTGACCGATTATTTCCCAAGTTTTGTTCCACCAACTGATTTGTACAAAATCGCCTCGGTGTAAGGAGTATTATATTGGATTTGAGCATATATATGCAAACCATAACTAAACCCAACCGAAATTAGGTGGGCTTTTATGGGAGTGAGTGGAGTATTATATTGGATTTGAGCATAGATATGCAAACCATAACTAAACCCATCCAAAACTAGGTGGGCTTTTATATGGCAAACACCATTGTATATGATTCAAAACTGACACATTTTTTTTATTATTTTTAAATCAAATCTTTTTTATCTGTTAATGGTACAAACTAGTTTGAATACCTGCGTTTATGTGGGCATATGTAAAAATGCATAAAACTATATAATCTATCAAAAAATATATATATATATAATCCAGAAAGTTAATTATTAATACGAAAATAAATAAATATTGTTTACTTTAAATTATTAAAAACTTCTATATTAACTGTATTATTCACAACAATATCACTTCCATCACAACAAATAATCTTCAACTTTTTTTGACTCTTACTCGAGATAAAGTTGATAGTGGCTGAACACTGCTCTTGGCAAAATAGTTAGTAATACTAAATTAAAATACAGTTATCTTACAGTAATATCGTAATTATTTTTGACGTAGCGTATCAGTTGAACATTGTTCCTCGTTTAGATACGTCATGTACCTAATTTACAAAAATTTTATTTACATGTTAAGATTAGCTTTGTTAGTAATTTCTAAGTACATACTATGATTATATTGCAAAAAGAACTTTTACTGATCCAACAAATGCGAAAAAGTATTCTTTATAGATGAAATCAGTTAAATGTAGACAAAATATATTCTATGTAAGCTAGATACTTCTACACAATAGTACAACTAACATTAATAAATAATAATAACACTAACAAAATATGATTTCCAAGAAAAAAACTAACAAATATGTGTGTTGTCATTTACTATTACATAATGTTTGAATTGAAGCCTCCCATAATTCTTGAATTAACATTATATAAAATTAGTTTGTTAAAAAATTAAAAAATAAAAATTGTTCAATTATTTATAGATGAAATCAGGTTTATTTATGATTTTCTAAATTTATCTTGGATTAAATTCATAATTAAACCCACATGTACCGAATTTTTTAATTAGTTCAATTAATTATTATTGATGGAGTTGATATTCTATAACTAATTCATTTTTCTATTAGTTTATTACTGAAGTTCCGAGCCCATGGTATATTGAAAACTCAAAAAATGTACAAAAGAATTTAACAAAAGCGGAGTCATGAAAAAGAAATGAGGAATGAAAAAATTAAAATTTGAAATCATAGATGTTAACTTGTTGCCCAAGCCCTGGTATTATGTCTGATTAGTATGATACAAAATATTTCATTCAAATGATAAAGAATGTTTGCTTAATATTATGTAATATTGTGTAATCATGAGTTTTTGTGATGTAAGAATTATTAATAGAATGAGTTAATTTTGAATTAACTGAAGTAATTGATTATTATTTTCATTACTTACAAATTTTAATTCTTTTAATTGATCTTTCTAATTAGATTATAAGAATAAGCGTACTCTGTATAAGAAGATCTTCTTGTTTCAATGTAATTACTTAATTGAGAATGTATTTATTAATACATTAGTTTTTGCCAGTGAATGATAGAGTAATCATTTATAACAGTAGAATAATATAAAAAATATTTGACAATTAACTTCAGTTAAGTGTATTGACATATTTTTGTTTTGTAAACGGACTAATAGAATGAGATAGTTTTGCATTAATTGAAATAATTGATTGTTTATAATATTTTTGGAAATTTGATGATTTTAATTGATCTTCTTTGATAGATTATAATAAATTGTGAACTCTATATATGGAAAACTCTTTTTTCAAGGTAACTATTTTTAAGTTAATATCTTTGTTAATACGTGAGTTTGAGGCTAGTGAATGATAAAATAAGTCAATCATAACAACAGAATAAGATAAGGAATGCTTGACAAATAACTTCAATTATGTGCACTCCTTCATTTTTGTGATGTATGAATGATTAAAAGAATTAGATAGTTTTATATTAATTGAGGTAATTGATTGGAAGTAATTGAATGGAAGCTGCAGACAAACTTTTCATCAAAGTGTTGATGGATCAACATCCGTAGGTACTATTTGAAAAGAAAAAGAACCGGTTGTGTCAATTGGTATGCATGATGTGGACCTGTAGTTCAAAATTGATCTCTCTTGATTATTATAATGAACAACTTGAACTTCTTTGAAAATGTCATTACATATTCTCACATATTATCAAAAGGTAGGGTGAAATATGAGCAAAACTCGAACCTGAGTTTACATAGGCCTACATGCTGGAATAAATTGGTGAAAGTGACGATAATATAATAATATAGCATGACATTTCTAATGTTTACATTTGGTTAAATTCCCAACAAAAGGTATCAATTTCAAGATTCCAAACGAATTCCTCGAAACATGAGATTGCCTCTTTGTACAGATGGTCTTCAACTATTTGGAATTTTTGGTGAACAATATTACTCGTGACCTGTTATAAGTTACACCATATAATCTGCCTCTGTGGATGTGCATAAAAGAACAATTCGTGTTCCTAAGTATTCTTGTACAAGGGCCAAAGAATTTGAAAGACAAACTCGATGTGTTTTTACAACCTCTAATACCCGAGTTGAATCAGTTGTGGATGGTTGGGGCTCCCTCATATGATATCTCCAAAAAACAAAATTCTCAATTACGAGCAGACCTTATGTGGATAATTAGCGATTTTCCTGCGTATTCTATGTTGTTTGGTTAGAGTACGGCCGATCGAACAACCTGTTTACTATATGGAATACTCAACGAAAATTTCTTGAATGCGGTCACCGTTTTTGAAAGGATAAACGATGCTTTTGAAAAAAAAGATTTGTCGAGACTCCACCGCCAAACGTCCGTTCAGGGACAACAATCTTGGCAAAGATAGAAATATTGGGGCTTTTGAAAGTCATTGATCTAGATGTTGCATTCGTTAATGCACAAATATCCAAAATATTTAGTTGGAGAAAATGAAGCATCTTTTGGGATTTGCCATATTGGAGCACAAATTTGATTCGCAACAATTTAGATGTTATGCACATAGAAAAATGTGTTTGACAATGTATTCAATATGGTGATGAATGTCGAAGGGAAGACCAATGACACATCTAAATCAAAGGAAGAGTTGAATGAGTATTGTAATCGTTCGGAGTTGATTTCAGATGTATCGGGAAAGTGTCCTAAAGCTTGTTATACAAGTCGTCAAAAAATGCATTATGTGAATGGGTTATAAACCTTCAGTTTTCAGATGGGTACGCATTAAACTTGGATATTTGTGTTGACAAGAAGGAATTGTGTTTGATCAGGATGAAAAGCCATGATTGTCACGTATTCATGCAAAGGTTGATACCCATAACCCTTTGTGAACTGCTTCCTTCAAATGTGTGGAAGGTTCTCACCGAATTGATCTCGTTTTTTGAGGACCTCACATGAATAGTCGTTCGCACCAAAGATATGAGTCATCTAGAACATGACGTTTTGTTAATATTGTGCCAACTTGAAGTGATCTTCCCTCCAAGTCTTTTTTACTCAATGGGGGCATCTGCCAGTTCATTTAGCGTATAAAGCGAGAATTACTGGTCCAGTGCAATATAGATGGATGTGCCCGTTCAAGAGGTATCTTCGCAAACTAAAGAACAGTGTGAAGAACAAGACGAGTGTTGAAGGGTCGATAGCAAACGCATATCATGTTGAAGAGTCATCACATTTAGTTCATACTATTTTTAAGATCACGTGGTAACTGAAAGAACAATTTTTCCTAGAAATAATGACGGTTAGGATGGTGTAGATGGCGTTGATGAAGTTCCCTTGGTCATTAAAAAATATGGAGAGACATTTGGTGCAAAGAGAAAAAGACTCCTGATCGAAGCAGAATACAATGCTGCAAGGATATACGTCTTGCTATATTGCGAAGAGGTCCAAGAATATATTAGGTACAAATAATATTTTTAATTTTATAAGAAAACGTATATATAATGTACTAAAATACTTTTACTCAATTTTCTAACAAATGATGTAGTATTTAAATGAAGAGCATTCAACGTCTCCAACCAAATATTACAGATCATATGCTCAACGAAAAACTGGAAAATGAATTTTTCAATTGGTTCAAACATTACGTAAGTTGATAAATTCCAAGATACATATCATTTAACTACCGTTTGTGTTTATGTAGTATATTTCCTAAATTAGAAATGATTTTTCAATGCTATAGGCTAGAGATCCTTCAAACAATGTGATAGACGTGAACATTATGACCCTAGTGGATGGTCCATCACGATGTATGAAAATGTATATTGGATGTAAGATAAATGGTTATAGGTTTCATACAGGAAAACACAGATCTAACAAATCAACATCGAGTAGTGGAGTTTGCATCAAACTATGGGGCAGTCGAGTATGATTATTACAGCTGTCTCATAGAAACTGTGCAGCTCGCATACACCAGGCGAATGGAGAAAAACACACTATTTTTCAAGTGTAACTACTTTGATCGAACTCCTACAGGCACAATAGTCCATCCATATAATTAGCTCGCCAGTATCAATCATAGGCAAAGATTCAATCGATATAAACCTTTTGTACTTGCTGCCCAGGCTGTACAAGTACACTATTGTGTGTACCCAAATTTGAAACGAGACAAGTTAGACAGGTGGGTAACGTGTAAAATCAAGGCAGGATCAAATGTTGAGTTCATTGATCCTCTACCAGAGCAATCATTTCAAGAGAAAGCTGTAGATACATGCAATCTAATACAATTAGATGATGTCGATTTCCAGTTGCACGATTCCACTGATAATGATCTGGATGAACTTGGTGACGAGGAAGATGATGATACAGAAGAAGAGTTACTCATCATTAAAGATACATATCAAGACACCGAAAAAGATGTGTTTGGTGATATTTTTAATAGTGAAAGTCGGTTCAGATGATTAGTTTAAAAGGAAGTTGTTATGGTTGAAATGTGTGTAAATTGTTCAGATATTAAAACGCCTTTATTTTAACTAATTGATTTATATTCGGATCTTTCAAAATAATTTATATATACTGGTATTTTGTAAAATATTTGTATTATATTTACTTTTATCAGATGACGAGGGGTCGTGTATGCGGGTCCAGTCTAGGTCGATCAGATATGGTGTCAACTAATCATTTAGCTGATTTTGATGATGAATACGTGGGGATTGGTATTAATTATTAAGCGCCAACACTAAATATTGCTGCGGCGATACCGTCCGATGCAGTTATCCCGACAGTCCCCAGGCCCACCAGAGAGGCAGAACTTTATTTATAATGTCACAAAGAAGTAAGTAAATTAATAATTATAAAATTCTAATCATTTTTATTATTAAATAATATTTGTAACAACAGACACAATTACAGACAACATAGCAGGGATGTCAAACTAACCAACATATTTCGAGAGATCATGGAGAAGGAGCTCTATCCCGCCAGGTGGCAGTATAAGGCGTTCCTTGAGCATATTCGGCGATTGTGGTGGGACATGTTTCGATAACTAATTTATTTATGTCTAAATTTATTAATCATTAATGGAACTTGAGAATCATATATCAGTTGAATTGTAATTATTATTTTGTTTTGTAGGATCGTTGTTATTGGGACCGGAGCTGTATAGTCCACAAGCTATATAGTTTTCATTTCTCCACACGATGGGGGACAAGTATGGTAAGCGACTTAACGAGTATAAGCAGACTCGTGATCAGACTGGTAAGCTGCCAAAAATCATTGACGAAGGCGTTTGGAGGTAAATGATTTTATTATGTCTTTTTATTAAATTATAAGTTAATATTACAAATAATCTAAATTTATATATCATGCATGTCAAATAGGGCATGAAATGTAGAGTAGGATAAGCCCGATAATAAGAAGAGGTTCAACTAGTACATCGCCAATAAGAGGAGTGAGCCTGCTGGTCTGATGACTGAGATGTCGAAGCACACTGGGGGGGGGGGGGGGGGGGGGGTTCTAGGTCTACGATATATTATTCTTATGATGTAAGTAACTTTAGATCATAATACATTATTTATATGTTTATTTATTAGATACAGGAGCGGGAGACGGGTGAGCCGCGCACTGCTTACCATGTTTTTGTATGTACTCACAAGAAGGACAAATGCACGTGGGTCGATAAGAGATCTAGTAATACTAATGTAAGTTTCTTTTTATGTTAAATAGATATAACTTAACTTTTTTTTTTTTTGTTTAAATATAAAATTTACTAACGACTTATATTTTAGGAGGAGTACGAGTGATGTCTGGATGAGGCCCGTGCTTCTTCACAGGATCTAGATAATGAGGTTCACCCTGACCTTATTTATCTCTATGTCGTCGGGTTTAGTAAGGGTCGACATTATGGCACCGAGCTGGTTCGGGAAGTTTGTGGCTACTACGAAGGATTTTAGAGGCAGCGATTCTTCCTCCTCCCAACATGACAGGACATAGGTGAGGGAGACTTAGGTGCAACTAAAGACAGAGAGGGAAGATCTAGAGGCCACGGGACGAGCTTAGCAAGCGATGGGACATAGTTACAATGAGTCCGAGCTATTTAGTGAGCAGTAGCGGGAGAAGTAGTAGGAATTTTAGGTGTAGATGTACGCACAGATGGCCGAGTTGTTAGCTCGATTACAGTAGTACCCGCATTAGCCTCCCCCGTCATAGGAATCCTCTGATCTGTTTTTATAAACTTTTGATAATTCTAACATCTTTGTTGAACAAATTGAATCATTGTAAATTTTATGAAACTTACATAATTAGTTAATTTATTTGCTTGTTTATTAATGAATATTTTATTTTAAAAAAATGAGTGTATAACCTTCAGAAAACTGAGGAAAATAATACTCTCGAGAAACCAAGGGTAATGCGACCCTCGGAAAATCAGAGGGCATTTCTACCCTCGATTTTTCTAAAGGTAATCAGATTCAAGTCTCGAGGATTTACCGAAAAAACGAACCTTAGGTAATCCCCTCAGAAAGTTTACCGAGGGCATATTTCCCCTCGGTAATACAGGGGAGGGTTTTACCGAGGTGAAATTGCCCTCGGTATTCCTTTCGGTAAAGTGATTTCTAAGGGAACTCTCAATAAAATGCTTTTTTTTTTGTAGTGTATTAATTTATTTTAATATCTACTATTAAAGATATTATTATTATTATTATTATTATTATCAATTTAGATTTTATTGAAAATATATCAAATATTTATAGTTTATTTATCATTATTAACAGTCTATGTCAAGATCTTTCTTCCAAATAATAGGAAAAAGGCATCAATCAAATGTCACACTAAACTAAGCAGCTTTAGCGCCTTAGATGGACGAAAATCGAATTGGCTATAAATATATTATAAGTGTTTTTAAGCGCAATATAATCATATGTTATTTATAAAAATAATCTTTGATTTTAATGGATTATTTTCACATTCTTAAAAAAAAATACATGAATTGCCTTATGTAATAATTTAATAACATATTAAAAATTTGATGAATCAATATTCTATTAATATATTTTTTTTCAGCAATATGTTCAAATATAATTGCAAATTGCTCTTTTCATTTTTTTAGTAAACGAAGTATAGGGTTACAAAAAAAAAGGATGAACCGTGAAGTACCATTATTAGACGATAACTTTGTTAATGTATAATTAAAATAACTTTGTATGTGACATTATTTATATTGGAATTATATTAAATTCAACAATTAAAAAATATTATTCTGTTATACTCATAATATATCTAGTGCTAAAAACATTATCATTAATAATATTTTATTATATGTATAAATATTAGTAGTTTACTTTTTTTATTATTAACAGTGTTCGCCGTAAAGCCGATATATTGTAATTTAAAAGTAATTATGTTCAATATATATATATATATATATATATATATATATATATAAAATTAAAAATCAGCTACATAATATAACAATTCTAAATAATGACTTAATAAGTTTGATAATAGAATAAAAAATTATAACTAGTAAATTATGAGTAATGCAAATATAATTATATTTACACTTGTTTTAATAGATTCTTTTTTAGTTTATTGACTAAACAACTATAAATGAGCTTGTATGGATATTAAAATATATTCAATTGTATTCTAAATTTTGAATTCTATAAACTATAGTATACTCAGTTTAATGATTCTCACATATTTTATTAAAAAGGTGTATTTATATGAAATTGTATGGATTTGTGGTTAAAGATACATTATATGAAAGGTGTAATATATTATAATTTTATTTGATTTTCAAATAGTTACATTGTTTTATAAAATTTTCTATGTTTTAGGGTATTTTTTCACTTTAGAATATGTTGAATAATTACTTAGAATTAAAATATAATTTTTTTATTTAACTAACTTCATCAGAAGATGATAAAAAAATGTTTCCACTTAAAATTGCGATTCTCCCTCGAGCCTATTGGATCAACCCCTAGTCCGGGGAATCACTATTGGGCCTTATTGGGCTACGAACTGCTTTGCTTGATGAACATGACGTGTGGCCCGAGCTTTGATCTTTAATAGAATTGGCTTGGGCCTGCGCGTAGCCCGTCAATTTTCTTTTCTGGTATCCTGTCTAGATATAATTTCTAACGATTTTGAATATTCACATGGAATTATTTAATATTATTCTAATATATGTTTATAAAGTCAATTTATTTTTTATATTTTGTCTAATTCAATATCTAATGATTAGTTTACTAATATAAGAAATAAATAAGTAATATTTGGTTATAAAAAATCTAAATGAGTTGAATTAATTTTTATTTATAAATAAGTTGAAATAATTATAATTTGAGAGTTTTAAATACACTATTTAATAAAAATACGAGTTACATAAAATGAGAGAGTATACCGTGCACCTGGGAGCACCTTGCAAGGTGCACCCAGTATTTTAATTTATTATCGTATATAACTGACATATATCATCACATATAACTGGTACATATCATCACATATAACTAATACATATCATCACAAATAATTGATAGTCGAAATCTAAAATTTAAAATCCTAAAATAAAAAAATAAACCAAAAACGAAAAACTAAACACTAAAAATGGAAGACTAAACCTTAAAATGAAAAGTTAAACACCAAAATTGATTATTATACTCTAAATCGTAAATATCATCACATATAACTGTCACATATCATCACATATAACTAACACATATCATCACATATAACTGATAGAATGATAGATTTTTGACGGAAACCTAAAATGAAAAATTAAATAAAAAACAGGAAAAATTAAACCTTAAAATAGAAGATTAAACCCTAAAATGTAAAGCTAAATCCTAGAATGGAAAAGTAAACCTAAACTCTAATTTTTTATCACATATCATCACGTAACCTAAGCTCTATATGAAAAACTATTATTACGCCGAAAAAAAAAAGAAAAAAACGAGAGAAACAACAACAACAACGAAAAATAATAATAATAAATTATTACACCTAAGAGATTTTTTAAATATATTCTAAACCACCTTATCTAATCTCAAAATAATGCATTGCTAAATACATTAAATGTCTACATGATCAAATTACTGTATTACGCTGAATATTAAAAAAATGAAAAAGAAATGATAAAACAATATTACATTTACTACAAGTTAGATATACGGTGTTTTTATTAATAAAATTGTCATTGCCTTATATTTTAATTCTTTATATCACATATTCAAAATTGACACGCGAGAGGGTCAATTATGTACGAGTTTCCTTTCAATTTTTGGAATTGTGACTCTATATCGTACGACAAACTTTGTGGCTCACCGGTAAGGAAATTGACAAATTATATATTAACAAGTAATGCTCTGATTTGTGTGTAAGAATATTTATCGTGGAGAATAATCTTTGTTTAAATAGAAATAAATAGTATTATGATTTGTGTGTACTATTTTCAATAAAAAGATTTTAATATTATTAACATGTTACTATTTTTCTAATCTCGCATAATATGCGGGTGTTGAACTAGTATATAAGATATTTAATTACACCACTAAATATGACTAAATATATAGAATCATTTTTTTTCCACAATACGAGAAAATAAACTACGCACCCGTATATATTAATGCGTAGTATTGTTAACCTATGAAAAATAAATCTATAAAATGAGGGGGGTGGTCCTCAACATGGAATGTCGTGGGATTCTATTGAATATTTATTTTGTGGGATCCGATATAATTCTATGGATAATTTCATGGATTCCATTGGATTCTAATGAAATTCTAGATTTCTTTAAAGTATTATAATTGCACGAATACTTTCTCCTTATAGATTAATTTTATTAAACTTCTATGCAAAAATCAGAAAAAGCTCTGAACAATTGTTGTAATACTAGAGTGAATTATTTGAGTAAATATTAATGTATTAATTAAGTAATATATTTATGTAATATTGTATATTTATTACAAAAAAACATTAATTACTAATATTCATTGGTATTATAAATATCTCAAAATGAGTAAATTAAAGTAAAGTAGGTGTTCTGAAATAATTATTCTTTGTATAGTTCAAAATATATTATAAATTAAAATTAAAAATTACATCACAAAAGAGTTAAACCGAAATTACTTGACAAATAAACCAAGCATTAAAACGCCAATCAAAATAAAATTAAAACACCAAAGAAAATAAAATTTAAAACAAAAATTGATGAGATCTATGACTACAAAAATGTATAATCATATCACTTACACCACTTACATCATTACAACCTTCATATCATGAAATAATTTTTGTTGCATCTTTTGAGGAGGTGGGTGAAATGAATGCAGTTTTCAATATATGGGAAGTTTAAGTTGGATGCAATATATATGCAAAATAAACAACGTTTGACATTTATTAGGCATATTATTTGACAATAACCCAAGTTTGGCCTTAATTAATACATTAATTTTTTTTTATTATCCACTATCCTTAATTAATTCTACTGCTCAATAATTTCTTCATGCTGAGATCTTCACACCAATTATGATTTCAAAAGTTAGACTATATTTTTAATTCTCAGTTTTGGTTCCCATTTTTTTAGCAATTTGATTTTAAATTTTTTTTTTTCATTTTTGGCATGTGGAGACAAAAAGTTTTTTTGAGTTCTAAATATTTTTGTTAACATTTTTTACGTTGATTTTTGCACCCAAGTATTGAAGATTTTCTTAAAAGTGCATCAATGGGTATTTAATTGTGAGTTAAAGAGAAGGAAAAACTGAAAAGACAAGAAACCAAATAAATCTATTAATATTGGTTATGGTAGAGATTTCATCGTTTCAACCACCTACTTCCATTTTCAAAATCCCATCTATCCCACATCGGATTTCTAAGAAAAACTTTGGCTTCTTAAAATTGTGATACTCGCTTGCGTCTATTGGACTCAACCCCTGGTCCGGGGAATCACTAATTGGCCTAATTGGGGCTAAGGGATGCACTGCTTGATGGACATGGCGTGGCCCGAGTTTTGATCTTTAATCGGATTGGATACGTGTTTTGATCTTTAATAGGATTGGCTGCGTGGCCCGAGGGATGCACTGCTTGATGGATATGGACATGGCGTGGCCCGAGTTTTGATCTTTAATCGGATTGGCTACGTGTTTTGATGGCGTGGCCCGAGTTTTGATCTTTAATCGGATTGGCTACGTGTTTTGATCTTTAATTGGATTAGCTGCGTGGCCCGAGTTTTGATCTTTAATCAGATTGGCTTATGGACATAACGTATTTCATGATCTTTAACCGTTTTGATCTTTAATCGGATTGGCTACGTGTTTTGATCTTTAATCGGATTAGCTGCGTGACCCGAGTTTTGATCTTTAATCGGATTGGCTTATGGACATAACGTATTTCATGATCTTTAACCGTTTTGATCTTTAATCGGATTGGCTACGTGTTTTGATCTTTAATCGGATTGGTTGCGTGGCCCGAGGGATGCACTGCTTGATGGATATGGTGCGTGGCCCGAAGGATGCACTGCTTGATGGATATGGACATGGCGTGGCCCGAGTTTTGATCTTTAATCGGATTGGCTACGTGTTTTGATGGCGTGGCCCGAGTTTTGCTCTTTAATCGGATTGGCTGCGTGGCCCGAGTTTTAATCTTTAATCGGATTGGCTTATGGACATAACGTATTTCATTATCTTTAACCGGTTTTGATCTTTAATCGGATTGGCTACGTGTTTTGATCTTTAATTGGATTGGCTGCGTGGCCCGAGGGATGCACTACTTGATGGATATGGACATGGCGTGGCCCGAGTTTTGATCTTTAATCGGATTGGCTACGTGTTTTGATCTTTAATGGGATTGGCTGCGTGGCCCGAGTTTTGATCTTTAATCGGATTGGTTTATGGACATAACGTATTTCATGATCTTTAACCGGATTGGCTTGGGCCTGCGCGTAGTTCGTGATCTTTAATCGGATGGGCTGTTTTGATCTTTAATCGGATTGGCTTATGGACATGGCTTAGTTCATGATCTTTAACCGGATTGGCTTGGGCCTGCGCGTAGTTCGTGATCTTTAATCGGATTGGCTTGGCTAAGGGATGCACTGCTTGATGGATATAGGACATGGCGTGGCCCGAGTTTTGATCTTTAATTGGATTGGCTACGTGTTTTGATCTTTAATCGGATTGGCTGCGTGGCCCGAGGGATGCACTACTTGGATGGATATGGACATGGCGTGGCCCGAGTTTTGATCTTTTATCGGATTGGCTACGTGTTTTGATCTTTAATCGGATTGGCTGCGTGGCCCGAGTTTTGATCTTTAATCGGATTGGCTTATGGACATAACGTATTTCATGATCTTTAACCGGATTGGCTTGGGCCTGCGCGTAGTTCGTGATCTTTAATCGGATGGGCTGTTTTGATCTTTAATCGGATTGGCTTATGGACATGGTGTAGTTCATGATCTTTAACCGGATTGGCTTGGGCCTGCGCGTAGTTCGTGATCTTTAATCGGATTGGCTTGGGACTTTGGCTTATGGACATGGCGTGTCCCGAGTTTTGATCTTTAATCGGATTGGCTTGGGCATGCGCTGGCTACGTGTTTTGATCTTTAATTGGATTGGCTTTGTGGCCCGAGGGATGCACTACTTGATGGATATGGACATGGCGTGGCCCGAGTTTTGATCTTTAATCGGATGGGCTACATGTTTTGATCTTTAATCAGATTGGCTGCGTGGCCAAGTTTTGATCTTTAATCGGATTAGCTTATGGACATAACGTATTTCATGATCTTTAACCGGAATGGCTTGGGCCTGGGCGTAGTTCGTGATCTTTAATCGGATGGGCTGTTTTGATCTTTAATCGGATTGGCTTATGGACATGGCGTAGTTCATGATCTTTAACCGGATTGGCTTGTGCCTACGCGTAGTTCGTGATCTTTAATCGGATTGGCTTGGGTCCTTTGGCTTATGGACATGGCGTGGCCGAGTTTTGATCTTTAATCGGATTGGCTTGGGCATGCGCTTAGTTCGTAGGCCCGAGTTTTGATCTTTAATCGGATTGGCTGCGTGTTTTGATCTTTAATCGGATTGGCTGCGTGGCCCGAGTTTTGATCTTTAATCGGATTGGCTTATGGACATGGCGTAGTTCATGATCTTTAACCGGATTGGCGGGCTTGGGCCTGCGCATTGGCTTATAGACATAGCGTAGTTCATGATCTTTAACCGGATTGGCTTGGGCCTACGCGTAGTTCGTGATCTGTAATCGGATTGGCTTGGGCCTTTGGCTTATGGACATGGCGTGGCCCGAGTTTTGATCTTTAATCGATTGGCTTGGGCCTGCGCGTAGTTCGTGATCTTTAATCTGATTGGCTTGGCTTGGGGCCTGCGTGTAGTTAGTAATCATTAATCGGACTGGCTTGGGCCTGCGCGTAAGTCGTTTCTACTCGATGGACATGGCGTAGTTCGTGATCTTTAATCGGATTGGCTTGGGCCTGCGCGTAGTTCGTGAGTTTTGATCTTTAATCAGATTGGCTGCGTGTTTTGATCTTTAATCGGATTGGCCTGCGTGGCCCGAGTTTTGATCTTTAATCGGATTGGCTTATGAACATGGCGTAGTTCATGATCTTTAACCGGATTGACTTGGGCCTGCACGTAGTTCGTGATCTTTAATCGGATTGGCCTGGGCCTTTGGCTTATGGACATGGGCGTGGCCCGAGTTTTGATCTTTAATCGGATTGCCTTGGGCATGCGTGTAGTTCGTGTTCCGGTTTTGATCTTTAATCGGATTGCGCTGCGTGGGCCCGAGTTTTGATCTTTAATCGGATTGGCTTATGGACATGGCGTAGTTCATGAATCTTTAAACCGGATTGGCCTTGGGCCTGTGCGTAGTTCGTGATCTTTAATCGGATTGGTTTGGGCCTTTGGCTTATGGACATGGCGTGGCCTGAGTTTTTGATCTTTAATCGGGTTAGCTTGGCATGCGCGTAGTTCGTGATCTTTAATCGGATTGGCTTTGGGCTTGTGCGTAGTTCGTGATC
>BMAC01000092.1:256999-275540 GCA_014905375.1 Phtheirospermum japonicum
GATCTTTAATCGGATTGGCTTGGGCCTGCGCGTAGTTCGTTTTCTGCTTGATGGATATGGTGTGGCCCGAGTTTTGATCTTTAATCGGATTGGTTTGGGCCCGTGCGTAGTTTGTTTATTTTTTTTCCCTGCTTGATGGACATGGCGTGGCCCGAGTTTTGATCTTTAATCGAATTTTTGATCGTTTATTTTTTTTTTCCTGCTTGATGGACATGGCGTGGCCCGAGTTTTCATGATCTTTAATCAGATTGGCTTGGTCCTTTGGCTTATGGACATGGCGTGGCCCGAGTTTTGATCTTTAATCGGATTGGCTTAGGCCTGCGCGTAGTTTGTGATCTTTAATCGGATTGGCTTGGGCCTGCGCGTAATTCGTTATCTTTTAATCGGATTAGCTTGGCTTGGGCCTGCGCGTAGTTCGTGATCTTTTAATCAGATTGGCTTGGGCCTGCGCGTAGTTCGTTTCTGCTTGATGGACATGGAGTAGTTCGTGATCTTTAATCGTATTGGCTTGGGCCTGCGCGTAGTTCGTTTCTGCTTGATGGACATGGCGTGGCCCGAGTTTTGATCTTTAATCGGATTGGCTTGGGCCTGTGGGCAGTTTGTTTATTTTTTTTCCCTGCTTGATGGACATGGCGTGGCCCGATTTTTGATCGTTTATTTTTTTTCCCTGCGTGGCCCGAGTTTTGATCTTTGATCGGATTTTTGATCTTTAATCGGATTGGCTTGGGCCTGCGCGTAGTTCGTTTATTTTTTTCCCTGCTTGATGAGTTTTGATCTTTAATCGAATTTTTGATCTTTAATTGGATTGGCTTGGGCGTGCGCGTAGTTCGTTTATTTCTTTCCCTGCTTGATGGACATGGCGTGGCCCGAGTTTTGATCTTTAATCGGATTTATCTTTAATCGGATTGGCTTGGGCCTGCGCATTTTTTTTCCCTGCTTGATGGGACATAACGTGGCCCGAGTTTTGATCTTTAATCGAATTTTTGATCGTTTATTTTTTTCCCTGCTTGATGGACATGGCGTGGCCCGAGTTTTGATCTTTAATCAGATTTTCTTGGGCCTGCGCGTAGTTCGTTTATTTTTTTTCCCTGCTTGATGGACATGGCGTGGCCCGAGTTTTGATCTTTAATCGGATTGATCTTTAATCGGATTGGCTTGGGCCTGCGCGTAGTTCGTTTATTTTTTTTCCCCGATCTAGATCTTTAACCGGATTGGCTTGGGCCTGCGCGTAGTTCGTTTTACTGCTTGATGGACATGGTGTGGCCCGAGTTTTGATCTTTAATCGGATTGTTTTTTTCCCCGATCTAGATCTTTAATCGGATTGATCTTTAATCAGATTGGCTTGGGCCTACACGTAGTTCGTTTACTGCTTGATGGACATGGCGTGGCCCGAGTTTTGATCTTTAATCGGATTGATCTTTATTCGAATTGGCTTTGGCCTGCGCGTAGTTCGTTTATTTGTTTCCCCGATCTAGATATAATTCCATTAACTTAAAAGTACGCGTAGTTCGCTTATTTTTTTCCCCGATCTAGATATAATTCCATTAATTTAAAAGTATCTTTAATCGGATTGGCTTGGGCCTGCGCGTAGCTCGTTTAGTACATTTATTTCTTTCCCCTGATCTAGATATAATTCCATTAATTTAAAAGTACGAGTAGTATATTTATTTTTTTTCCCCGATCTAGATATAATTTCATTAATTTAAAAGTATCTTTAATCGGATTGGCTTGGGCCTGCGCGTAGTTCGTTTAATTTTTTTCCCCGATCTAGATATGATTTCATTAATTTAAAAGTATCGCGTGGTAAATTATTATTTTTTTCGATCCAAATATAATTTCGAATGATTTGAAATAGTGTTGTTGAAAATTCCCCGAGAATGTCGCATTCATCATTCGAAATCACATCTTGCTATAATTTCGGATGATTTACAAAATTCATTAACATATTATCCCGAGGTCTTTTTGTTCATCTTCGAAATCACATAGGCTTTAGTTTTGAATGATTGTAAAATAACCATTAAATATGATTAAATATATAGCATACTAAATTCCACAACATGAAAAAGAAACTACTTAACCGTATACAGTAATGCGTAATCTTGCTAACATATGAATAATAAATCAATAAAATTAAATTTGTGTTGTTTTAATATTTTATCGATTCATTTTATTCGATCATTATTATCATCCTATAATTTCCTAGATTCTATTAATTATGTGATTATCATGATCACTATAATCAATATAATTAAAGTATTCATTTTGTTTTCAAGCATAAGATTTATGTCTTGTTTTAAGCTACTTATTTAAGAGCAAATAGTAAATTAGGTTTTCTGAAATAACTACTCATTATATACTAGAAAATATATTATTAATAAAAAATATAAAATACATACAAATTTTAGGAAAAAAACAAATATTAAAACACCAATTAAATATATTATGAAAAAAAAAGAAATAAACTTTATGCATGACATCAGAATAATCAGATCACGTAGTACATCGGGAAATAATGGTGGATGAAAGGCATGCACTTTTCAATATAAGTTTTAGTTCATAAAATATTTGTCTTAAACAAGTATATAATTTAGTAGTGCAATTGAAAATATATTATAAATAAGATTTAAAATTATACTCTAAAAAAAATTTGGGTTCCATATTTTAGGAAAAAGAAACCAAGTATTAAAATACCAACTAATAAAATAAATATATAAAGAAGGAAAAATTAAAAACAAGTCTGCCATCACAACAATCATTTTGCATACATCATTTACTAGAACAAACCATATCACGCAAAATATAATTTCTATCTTTTGAGAAGGTGGATGTAGAATTGTCTTTTCAGTTTATTGCATGTAAAACTATTGCTACAACATCCCAAAAAACAGACGTGTCCTTTGAGCTGCACAGCTCTAACCTTTCAAATCCTTCCATTTATTTTTTTATTTAATGCTGCCAACCAATCCATTGAACAACTCACTTTCGTCCTCAGTATTCATATTTTAGTTTCTTGCAATAAACTGCTTGCAACAATGTCCGACACAGCGAAAACAGTGACTCCGACGCCAACCCAGGAATCATAGAAGAGTTACGTGCCGAGATTGCTCGGCTGAATCAACAGAATGTCGAATTAGTTTTTGATATTTAAAATCTTGTTCTTGAGAACGAGATTATTACCAAAGAGAGGGTGCGCCTTTCTGCAGAGAATATTGCATTGGTGGAGAAGCTGAAGAAGGCCGAGGAGGTGGGAGAAATGAAGGTCGCATGAATTAGGATAGTATTGTGGTTGTTGTTGTTTTTGGCATATTTATTTTTTGCTTTTTTGTATGGCACAATATCTATGAAGTTTTAGTTTTTTCATTATATTGTATTCCTTTATTTTCATTTTAATATCTAGATTTTCCATGTGTACTGAAGTTGTTATGTTCTTTTTCGTCTGGGTTGTTGCTTTTTAATATTATGCTACGGATTTGTGCGTGAATGGTGGTTGATTTGTATTGTTGACAGAACCAAAAATGTTGCAATAAATAATTCTATTATACTGGTATGTTTTATCGTAATTGATACAAAGAGTAGATATTTTCTGCAATACAAAATCTAAAAGAGTAAACACAATACGTTAATCAAACTTCAACACAAATTCTTTTCGATAATGGTAAAAGGAGCACTGCTGCTTTCATATTTTTTTGCATTTACTTGCTTAACTTCAACACAAATTCTTTTCGATAATGGTAAAAGGAGCACTGCTGCTTTCCATATTTTTTTTGCATTTACTTGCTTCTGGGAATGCGAAACAAGATTAGGGTTTTGATAATAAAAAAATTCTTGTATAATCGATGATGGGTTTTGCCCGTGTTGTGAAAGATCACGGTTGACTTGGCTGCTTGCATTTTCTAAATCACATCTCTGCCACATCGGATTTCTTAGAAATATTGTTGCCATCTTAATATAATTTCTAATGAGTTCGAATATTCACATGTAGTTTTTTTTATATTATACTAATATATGTTGAGTATTCAAATCTTCTTTTTTCATAATTTTGTCTAATTCAATATCTAACTTTAATTATACTAAATATACTAATATAAAATAAATAAGTAATATTTAATTATAAAATTCTAGATAAGATGAATTAATTTTTATTTATAATAAAATTAAAATAATAATATTAATTAGAGTTTTAAATATTATAATTAATAAAAATACGAGTTATACAAAATTATTACAAAAGGAAAATAAATATAAAGAATATAAATATAAATTAGGATATCTAATCTTAATACTACATTGAGAATAACATTGAATATATATATATATATATATATTCAATGTTATTCCTCAATGTAGTATTAAGATTAGATATCCTAATTTATATATATATTATATATATATATATATATATATATATACATTTATATTTACGCCAAAAAAAGAAAAAAAATGAGAGAAACAACAACAAAAAAGAAAAATAATAATAATAAACTATTACACCTAATAAAAATATTGGTTTAAATTCTAAATCACCTTATCTAATCTCAATATAATGTATTGATAAACACATTACATGTCTATAGCGTCAAATTAATATCTTACGCAGTAAAATTAAAAAAAGGAAATAGAAACGAATAATAAAACAATATTACATAAAAAAAACTTAAATATTATTTATTAACAATTAATTCTCTGATTTGTGTTTAAAAAATTAGGGTTCGTGAAGAATAATCTTCGTGTAAATAGAAAAAAATAATGTTAGGATCTGTTTGTACCATTTTTTTATAATATTATTTTATATTTTTAACGAGTGTTATTATTCAAATCTGGTACAATATGCGGGTGTTGAACTAGTATATAAAATATTCAATACGAAAAAGAAACGACTCACCCGTATATAGTAAAAGTTGTCATGCTAACCTATGAACAATAAATCAATAAAACGAAGGGGATGGTTCTCAACATAGAATGTTATGGAATTCTATTGAATATTAATTTTATGAATTTCTATAGATTTTATGGATAATTCCATGGATTCCATTGGATTCTAATGGAATTCTATGAAATTATATTATAGAATTATGTAGATTTTAATAGAATTCTTTAGTGTATTCTAATTGCACGAATACTTTCTTCTTATATATTGATTTTTTCTAATTTATTTTAGAAAAATTAGAAAAATAAAGTAAAATATTGTTTTTATACTAGGGTGATTAATTGGAGTAAAAATTAATGTGTTAATTAAGTAATATATTTATGTAATGATGTATATTTATTTCAAAATACATTTATTAATAATATTCATTGGTATTATAAATATATAAAATGAGTAAATTAAATTAAAGTGGGTGTTTTGAATTAATTATTCTGTATATAGTTAAAAATATATTATAAATTAAAATAAAAAAATACATCACAAAAAAGTTTAATCCAAATTTTTGGACAAATAAACCAAACAATAAAACACCAAAGAAAATAAAAAAAAATGATAAGCTTTATGACAGCTACCAGTATAATAAAATGATAATGATAATCCAAGTTAAATTAATGTTTTCAGTTTCAGCTCCACAAATTTTTATTTATTTGGACCACTAAAATTTTCATTTTTGGCATGTTGAGGCAAACAATGAATCTAAGTTCCAAAAATTGTATACGTTAAAAACTTTCTCTGTTGTTTTTGCACCGAAGTTTTTAAGCAGCTGTTGACAGTGCATTAATGAGTAATTAATTGTGAGTTAAACGGGTTCAAAAATATCAAAGAAAAGAAATCAAATCAATGTACTAATAAGGGTTACGGTAGGAATTTATTCGTTTCAACCAGCTGCTTGCATCTTCTAAATCACATCTCTCCCACATCGGATTTCTTAGAAAAACTTTGCCATCTTAAAATTGTGTTCCCCTTGGGGCTATTGGAATCAACCCCTGGTCCGGGGAATCTCTATTGGGCCTAATTGGGCTACGAACTGCTTTGCTTGATGAACATGGCGCGTGGCCCGAGCTTTGATTTTTAATCGGATTGGCTTGGGCCTGCGTGCACATCATAATTTTTTTGCCTACAATTTCCTACTTTTTTCAGGTAAATAGATTCTGTAGAGAATTTCATGGGTTCTATTAATTATGTGATTATCATGATCACAAAAGTCACTATAATTATTTGATTATTCAACCACCAATATTAGTCGCAAATATTGTATCATACCAAATTTTAAATTATTTTTTACGTACAACTAATTTGTCTAGAATATATTAATGTAAGTCTATTAAAAAAATTAGATTTAAAATATAGATAGGTAGATATTTCCCTTTATACGCTTGTTTATTGTTGACACTATCATGAATTATGGTTATCTTCTCTTAATATAGACAAGATACTCAAATAAGTATCTAAGAGTATGAAATATGATATTATATTATGTTGCTTAATATGGAGAAGTTACCGTAATCCCAGTCTCTTAGTTGAACCGATCCAAATATTTTGCATACGCTCCATCTAATTTGAAGAACAAAGAACTGCCTCAAATACGGCGCGAGTCAAACTCCATCCTCTCCATACCACGAAAAAAACTTCCAGAAGCCACTTTCACATGAAGGTACGTCGCACTTACATGTTTTTGTTATCAGTTTCCTTAATTTTCACATTTTTTGAAGGGAAGTTATTAGTATATATTCCAGATAATATTATTAGGTTGAAACCATAAGTTGAATGCCCGTGGATGTTATTAGTATACGTTCCCGATAAAATTATTTCCTTCGTAGTTCTGATACGAATTTGCTATGAATATTATATCTCGTCATTATTCTCAAATTACAACCCTCTTATAACCGTCGTACGAAAAATTGGAATCTGGATTGAAAATCTATTCAAATTATTTTTATTGATGTTACTATGAACAAATCCTTCATATTAATTTTGTGGTCTCCATTTTGCAAATTTATATCTACACAGATGAATTCGAAAATAAGTCCGGGCAGTAGAAAATGACCACCACAGAGTGAAATGAGTGGTGTGAAATGACAGTTTGGAGCATCCGCCCCATGAACTATGCATAGCATGTCACCGCTAAGTAAATCGGATGGGGTAAAAGATGATGGCAGACAAGACACGCATGTTTTCCAACATCGTACCAAACTGAAAACTTTGTATGATATACATCAGAAGGTCGAACAACGTTTTCAAATAGATTCGGTAGGGTTTGGGTCGTTTCCTCGCATGAAGATAACTCAACTGGACTGTAAGAAAGTTAGTTTCTTAGTGTCAGGTTTTGACACTAATTGTAGGACGCTTAAATTGAATGGGTCGTCTAAAAACTTTAATGCGATGATAGTGCAGTCTGTATTCGGTCTATCATGTTCAGATAAAAAAATACCAGTGAACGTAAATGGAGGGTTAGACCTCCGCAAAAAATTATTTACGTACAACAAAGGTGACGTAATTGGATGCACGGACTTGTTAAAGAATGTTTTGAGTTTTAAAGGGCCCGACTTTGTTGTTCTATATTTAATGTCAATTTTTCAGCTGTTTTATTTCCTAAATCCAACGATGTTTTAGATTTAGAATGTTTAGATTATATTGTTGATTTGACGGCCGTTCAAACCTACAACTGGTCGGAGATGATATTGGAAAAACTTATCACCAGCATCACATGCAAAAATTAAACTAAGTTCATACGTTACCGGATGTGTTCTTTGTTGGACGTAACCAGAATTATTTGCATGATTTGAACACAAATGATTGTATCCTCACGTGTATGTGTACCATGTGTGGTTGGTGCATCCAATTAGTTTATAGATAAGTTTTTGACCCCAGTCTCTTAATTTTTATTTATTTTTTATGCAGATTTTTTTTGTCAACCATTTGGCATTACAATTCCCACGAATAGGCAAGAAATTATTTCCAGAAATATGGACAATTGAGTAGTGGTCCCAAACAGAAGTGACGGCAATGTTGCCATTTCAAGAAACAGAAATCCATAATGTTTTTGTACGTACCATGTGGTATCTGTTGTAATTAAGAGCATATATATTTTACATTAATCCTAATCATAAACGCACATTCTTGCATGTCATAGCAAGAATCTGAACCAAAGGTGGACAACACAAATAACTCAATGGTTAACATACCGGTTAGTTGGGATGCGGGTATAATGGAGCAGCTGACGCTGTTAAATAAGGGCTTCGGAACTGTTATCGACATATTGATCAAGGTGCTGAATAAAATGGAGCAACCAGAGATAATGCCAAGCAAATTAGGTGCGGATAGCGTTGATGGTCCTTCGCCTTCTCCCCACCACGTCGATATGAACACACCGAAGCCCGAGTGTGTAAATGACGTCGATAAAGACACCAATGTTAGTCCTTTACCTTCTCCCCTCCCAAACGATAAGGCTACACCAACACCTGAGTATTTTAAAACAAACACATTGTATGCAAACATCGATGATAGTCCTTTACCTTCTCCCCAACACGCCGATATGACTACACCGATACCGGAATTTTTTAAAACGAAGAAACTGGATCAAGACATCGATGATAGTACTTCGCCTTCTCCCCACCGTGCGGATATTGTTCTGCCGCACATTCGGGAAAAAGGTGCATAATGATGTTTATCTATCCAATAGTTCACATATTATGTGAACAACATTTTTTCTATTTATAATTAAATATTGTAGATATTTTTTGAAATTGCCATCATTAAAATTCAAAAATAATTACTTGTTTGGTTTATATTAGCAATAGATGATATCTTCAATTCCATCCTCCAATATTGAAATCACGATGAAGGAGTAGTGGCACATGTGTTTCGCCGAAAAATTGAATGGAGAGTAAGTCCTCCACTTTATTATATTTATCTTCAATATTTATGTATATATCGAGGTGTCATTGTCATATCACCTTTTTTATACTTTTTTCTTTGCGTCGTAGGAATATAATGATTAAATATAAAGAGTGATTTTTGACTAGAGGCGAAATGAGAACCATAAAATATCGAGTGTGGTTCACTACCGGGGTAAATATTATCAAACCTATAATTCTAATTTATTTTTTGAGAAAAATAATCTTTTATGTTTTTATAATTTTGGGTGGTTGTAGGTAATAGATTTTGTTGCGATTCAAGTATGGCACGATAAGCAGAGCATGGGATTTCCAAACACGGATTGGGTGTTCCCAGCGTCTTTCAGCATAAGGATGATTTATTCGGTTTACTAGTTGTAGTCGATTATCATTAAAAATGATACTGTTGTGTTATGTTGCAAAACTGTGTTTGGCGCCTTTTGAAGACAGTTCCATAAAAATATATATTTTCAGGGTTCCAGGCATATTTAAGGGTTCTAATAACAACTGCAGGAGTATCACGATTCCACTATGTGATGGTCAACATTGGTTCTTGTGCATCATAAATCTCTTTTCAAAGAAGGTAACAATTGCCGACACACTTAGGGCATGATTCCCAAAATACGCGTAGGATGGACCTAGAAAAGAGAGTGGTAATGTATTTACTACTTCCTACAATTTATATTTTATTCACACATACCATTGTTTTAATCAAAGATCTACCGCACGTTCATTTAGGTGCGTCGGATGGAGACTCTTGCAGTAGTATGGGAAGGAGGGTCATTTATTCACGAAGATATTACAAATTTTTTTATTGGTGTACTGACAATACCATAACAAAAAAATGGGTAATGTTTCCATGTCGATATTAATTATAAGTATGCCACGTATATTTAATGTAATGTCTCCCTAATATCTCAGCCACGACTGTGGATTATATGTGTGTTTGCAAACGGTATTTCCTGGAGAACTTAATCGTGTTCTCACTGAGGTTAGCAATATTTTTCAATTGTATGCCCAAGTTATAATCTGTTTTCATTCCACCAGCTTGTCGATATTAATCAGTTAGGAAATTGCAGCAAGAGTCCAAGGAGGTGCGTGAAAGGCTTGCAACAGTTATATACACTGAGCCCAGCGATGCTCCTTGTGGGTACGTATGTATCCTAAATATCATTTAAATACGTGTTTCTCATTAATTTTTATGTATTCATATTGGACCGTAGGGAGCCGATTCAATTAAGGATTCTGATTAACTCAATTGAAGTCGTAACACCACCGATCGAGTCCATTGTGCTTTAATATAGTACAATTTATGCAAAACTGGCGAAGTATGGCTCACAATATCAAAATGGTGATTTGATACCTAAATACATCAGGAAAAAACCTAATGGAGTACACTACTCAATAACATTAGATGCTCTTGAAGATCTTCAAAGTTATGTGAAGTCATACATCGATAATGGGAGCTCCATTGTAGAATTTTTGATGAAGTTTGAATAGCGCTTTGATTGAAATTCCCAATCCAGTATTTTATTTATTGCATTATGTGTTAGTACTGGTGCATCTTGATTTTTAAATATATGACTTGAAAAGTAGTTCTACTTTAATGTGTTCGTGATGTTATTTGTTTTGGGATAAATGGTCTTGGAATTTCGAGTTGCGATTATGGTGCATTTTTTATTGTTATAATTTAGAGAAATTACATAATTCTATAAGTTAATAATTGGTATGTAACCAATTCTGATATAATGTAATGGCAAGTTGATCCATATATATTTTTATATTTTTTTCACGGAGATGAGAATTACTAATAAAGCAAGACGATTTTTTGTCAATTTGCGTCCTATGAACCAGATGGAACCATCATAAGTTAATCGTCTTTGTGGTCGAAATGCAAGAATTCAATTAACGAGTACACCGTCATTATGGAACAACGACTACAGCTTGTGAATATAAAAAACTACACCATAATCTCAAGAAATCATGACAACCAACATCTTATTTTAATACTTAACAGGCCAAGCAAATATATAACCAAATCAAGCACCAGGTTCATAAACCAACAAAAACTAATCAAAATGTTAAAACAACTGTTGAGGATTTTATTCTTAGGAATAATTCCTTATTTAGTTGTTTGCCTTTCTTGGGCTCAAAATAAATTAGGGAACTAGATTTAGGACTTTATTTGTTTACTAGTTTATGATTAGGATTTTAATTAGTTTCCTAGATTTTGTTTAGGATTTATTTTCCTTGTTTATCAAGACTAGGACTTTAGGACTTGTCTATTTAAGACAACACAAGGACACAAGACAAACCAATCTTTGCCACAACCAAGAGATGCACGGAAAAGCAAGGAACGAGCGATGCAAAGCATCGAGCAAGAAAACAAGCAAGATAGCTACTTGGAGCCACTGTTCGAGATCAAGAAGATCTTCGAAGTTGCGTAACTAACGGAGAAGATCTTATCATCACGACAATAAGTATTTAGTATCAAGTTTTTGATATTTTAGTTTTCATATATTACTTCATGTTTTTATATTGATCGTGAACAAGAAAGTAATATGGTTTTCGGGTTTGTACACCCAAGTTCACAAGTACTTTTACTTGTGAACTGAATTTAATTTCCTGTGTTCTTAATTTTTATTTCCGCTGCATAAATTTCGTTTAACTCTGGTTGATGTTGGTATTCAGTGTTGGTTAACATTGATAGCAACATCACAAACTGATACTTATTTTCAAAACCATATACCTTCAAATTCTACAATTGGTATCAGAGCAGGTTACTTAACCTTTTAAGTACTGATCCTTATTTGTCTAAGTACTATGGATACAGAGGATGATGAATCTCTTGACGAGTACGAGAAGTTGTGCATTGAGCACAAACAATTATTTGTTAGTTGGGCAAAATAAGTATTCAAAGTCAAGGATCTTAAGATCGAGGTGGACAAACTGACTCAGGAAAAGGATGACCAACTGAATATAATTATCCGATTGGAGTCATCCCTCTCCAAAAAGGATGATGAGCTAGAACGAGTAAAGACCGAGTTGAAAAAGGTCCAAGAAGCCCTCACAAACCTCATCAAGGGCAAGACCAAGGTGGATGAGATTTTGGAATTGAGTATCCCGAATTGTTCAAAATACGGGATTGGATACAAGCATGTTCAAAAGCCAAATTCAAGTCAAAAGGTGAAGTCGACCAAATGCCACAAGAGAAGAAGAAGACAATACGTGTGCCATCACTGTTGTGAACCAGGTCACTTATGACCATACTGCTGGAAGCTTGTTGGCAAGCAAACTCATTTTAAAAGGTCGAAGCTGACTGCTGAATCCCATGTTGGTTCCCATGTTACCAACATCAATACCAACACCAGGTTCAAACAAGTGTGGGTTAAGAAAAATAACATCAAGTGCAATATGATCCATACCTCACTGAAATCCCACGCCCCTGGAGCCTGGTACTTTGATAGTGGACGCTCGAAGCATATGACCGGATCAGAAGAATTACTTTCCAACATTATCAGGTTTCGAGGTGGAAAAGTAAAATATGGTGGAGGTGCAAATGGCCAAATCATTGGCCAAGGAACTCTTCATGTCCCTGGTATTGCGAAGCTCGAGAATGTGTTACTTGTTGAAGGCATAACTGCGAGCTTGATAAGCATCAGCCAACTGTGCGATCGTGGTTTTAATGTCAAGTTCACTCATGAAAAGTGTGAAGTTTATGACGAGGGCAATACATGTATTCTTACTGGTCAAAGGACATCAGACAACTGCTACCAAATCGAAGATCCAGGTGTTGAAATTGAAGAAGTTGGTGATGTTGGTTTCGATGACGGTTCTGGGAACTCAACATCAAACCCAACATCGAATCAAGCTGATCCAAAGTCAGACTCAGATTCAGATAAGACGTTTGCTCCAGTCACTCGTATTGAATCGATGGTAAGTGAGTTTATTATGAAAATGTTTGATAAATTCGAGATGAGCGTGGAAGGTAATCTCTCTTACTTTCTTGGGTTGCAAATTAAACAACTGAATGATGGTATTTTTATTTTTGAGTCCAAGATTTTTTATTTTTTCTTTTCATTCATAATTCAAATGCATTGAGTTTGGTTGAAAGTGCGATAAGGTCATGTGTTGCAATAAAAGTGATGACAAAAAGACTAACCGCTTCAAATAGGTGATTGTGGAGCTTGCCCATAGAAACTGTTTTTTCTCCCAGGTCCAAAAACAAGAGGTGTTAACAGTAATTGCTGAAGATATGCTATTTCTCTTCAAATCCCTAAAAATATGGAGAAAATATGGATACAAATTGATTCAATCTTTAAATTTCACCTTCTTGAGTGATTTTGACGTAGTCATTAACTCGGGTTAAGGGGTAAGTTTCCATGGACTTCGCCTGAGGCAATGTTGGTTCATAAAGTTGTCAGTAATAAAAAGCAACACTAACCGAGTCACTAAAAACCATAATGTGAATTTTTTTAAAACCTTTTTAGGTCATGAATTTTAGGCATCCAATAGGACATTCATACTATGGGAAGATGCCTACTTGCTGTGCGTTCTGTTGTTTGTGTTCGTGTCTATCTTAAATTCTCTTAATTCTTGTTTTGAATTTTACTAACCAAGTGTTTAAGTGGTGTTAAAATCGGAGGGTTTGACAGGTAATAAAGAGGTTAATTTAGCAAGTGAAAACTTGCTTTGCAAAGGCTTTGTTCAACTATGGTGATGGTTTATAAAAATTTAGCTCTATCTCTATTTTAATTTGTAGTTGGGATCTGTGATTTTTTTCTCCAAATAAGAGATAGTGGTCTATTTAAGAATAGAGATCGTGTGTCTTATTTTTAGAAAGAGTGGGGGAGTTATATTTTAACTTTACTTTGTTCATCCCCTTCTTTTATCTATTGCTTACGACTTTTCCATATTGACAAAGTTAAGATTTTTACTTTTTCTTTCTCCAAATTTTACTGCCCTACGACACTCGATTTTTGTTTGTAGTTGTTTTCCAGTCTCTTGCAAAATATCGAATTCACCATCACCCAGCAAAGCTCCGGAAACAGACTGTGCTTCTAGCTAATAAGAAAGTTCCACCCAAAGAGAAAAAAGAAGAAGTCCAAAGCTGCCGTGTCAGCCCATGTTGGTTCTGATGTTGTGTCATCGAAACCAACATCCCCCTGCAGACAATCCTGCCTCTTCTCAAAGCTTCAATTCTGATAATGTTCCATCTGCCAGTGCACCGATGTCAACAACTGCCTCCGACCACTCTGCTAGCTCTGATGAGGCTCCGTCTCAAGCCGTCGAGATTGAAGACATGGAACCAATCTCCACGAGGTTCTTGACGAGTGAAGCTGAAGAGTTGTTCTTGGGATTTCAAAACCGAGGCATGATTGTTGAGGGCCAAGTCCCCATGGATGTTTTCGTGAAACAGAATCTGATTACCTTCTTTAGGCACCGAGGCACCTCTTTGATCTGGTGTCATGTCTGGTGTTAGTTCTTGTATTCCGAACATCAGTACCAACATGGTTCATTTTTCTGCTCCGTTTGTCCGAACCCGGATTACTTTGTTTGATATCAAGGTTGCACAACACCAGGCGCTTCGGGACTCGTTTGTTGAGGTCCTTTTGCTTACAGAACAAAAAGGGGGAGAAGAATGTAAAGACGCTATTGTGAATATGGTTCATTTTTGTTTGTTTTAAACAATGGTTACTTCATTTAGGGGGAGTTTCTAATTTAGGGGGAGTTTTTAGTCTTTTGATCATTTTCACGCGTCTTGGGTATTTTGTCCAGAAAGGCAAAAGGAGGAGATTGTTGAGGATTTTATTCTTAGGAATAATTCTTTATTTAGTTGTTTGCCTTTCTTGGGCTCAAAATAAATTAGGGAACTAGATTTAGGACTTTATTTGTTTCCTAGTTTATGATTAGGACTTTAATTAGTTTCCTAGATTTTGTTTAGGATTTATTTTGCTTGTTTATCAAGACTAGGACTTTAGGACTTGTCTATTTAAGACAACACAAGGACACAAGACAAATCAATATTTGCCACAACTAAGAGACGCATGGAAAAGCAAGGAACTAGTGACGCAAAGTATCAAGCAAGAACACAAGCAAGATAGCTACTTGGATCCACTGTTCGAGATCAAGAAGATCTTCGAAATTGCGTAACAAACGGAGAAGATCTTATCATTACGGCAATAAGTATTTAGTATCAAGTTTTTGATATTTTAGTTTTCATATATTACTTCATATTTTTGTATTGATCGTGAACAAGAAAGTAATATGGTTTTCGGGTTTGTACACCCAAGTTCAAGTACTTTTACTTGTGAACTAAATTTAATTTGCTGTGTTCTTAATTTTTATTTCCGCTGCATAAATCTCGTTTAACTCTGGTTTATGTTGGTATTCAGTGTTGGTTAACATTGATAGCAACATCACAAACTGATACTTATTTTCAAAACCATATACCTTCAAATTCTACAACAACCCGAGAGATCATCCCCTCCTCCAAATACTTCAGAAACAAGTGAACTGCAACAGATCATTAAACATCGGAATACATATTACAAAACAAAAAGTAATATCCAGCAAACTATCAAGTATCAAAATGACGACCAAAACACTCTGCTGCCAGCGTCTTTCTCCAGTCCTTCATGTACTTTTATTGAACAAGGTTAACATCTTTACCGGCGAGTAAAAAATCAATATACTTCAACGTGAACATACCGCAATCGAACCTGCAAAATATATTTAGATATTCAACCAACAATATTATTATATATTTCAAAAAAAATTTATTCAAACACAAACCCATTATCTTTCATAGGGCATGTTCACTTCTGGTGTGAGAATTCGGCGGAATCGTAACACTCGTCTACTAGAATGCGCATCAACAAAGGGATAAAAAGAGTCAGGGGCACTGTGACCTACATCATGATTTCCTACCTATGTGGTGAGGTATAATGTCATATATTTCAATAAGACACTCCTCAGAACCAACCCTAATTTTAAACCAATGACTATCTACACAATGGGGTGCATACAAGATTTGATACCCTTTACACGGTTTATCATACAATGGCAATTGGCCGTCAACATATCGGCACAACAACGAGCCAATAATATCATTCTCGGGGTCTTTGACGAGCGCTTCTAGGTCAGCCATGATGTACATTTTTTTCCTTTACCTTGATATGGTATTTGGCGGTAAGCTGCAATCACTTGGTTCACAAAGCTAGAATCTAGAACGCTGGATTACTGGTTGAAAAGGTGGGTGTACTCCACTGCCTGCTCTCGCATATGGAATAGTGCAGTATCAACATGCTAAGAAAAAAATCAACAAAATGTATATAACAATACTACATGATATGATATAACATGTCACAATCTAAACTTACATCATCCATGAACCACTTGTCCTTCAAGATGTCGTCGAAAAACTTCCTAGACACGTCACAAGTTTCTAACGGTTGCAAATCTCTGATTAAAAAAACAAGCAGTTAATATTTTACTTCACTTAGATCAAATGGTTCCAATGAGCTCAGTTATTACTAATTATTATTTTGGAAATACAAACACATCTATTATTAGAATAGAATATTAATAAAATAATGTATATATGTAATGATTATAAAATACATGTACTGAGATTATGAAGTTACATAAGCAGCATCTTTGATTTGTACATATTTGTGTGTGATTTTCGTTTGTTTTGCGTGTTATAATGGGTTTTAGGTTGTCTTTATTTCTATTTTTCTTCCTTTTAGTATTTTTATAGGTCATTTCATTTTTATCCCATTTAACACTTTTTCTAAGTCATTTCCTAAGTTGCCGTTGTAATTGTGCTTAATTCTATTTTTTAGCTTCGAAATGACGGAAACCCAACGAGGGATGCAGAACGTGCCGAGATTTCCAGCATCCGTCGATCGACGTCGTCTGTCGCCGCGTCATCGACGGGCACCACCTCCGAGAGCTACATGCCGCCGTCGACCGACTACGGGCATCAATGCAATTCGACCGTCCATTGACGATCATGATTTTCTGGCAACTTTACCACGATGCCCTCCTCGTCCGACTCTATAAATGCGATGTCTCTCTTTAGAACAAGGCAGACCTGAGGAAGGACATAAAATCATCACTTGGAAACCCTAGTTTACAAGTTTTGAACTTTTGAATTCATATTTTCACTAGTACAAAAACATGATTCAAGAACAGGGATTTAAGAACGCCTCAGGAGGCGGCGTTCTTAAATGTCAGACGATAGCATTTTTGTAATAAAAGTGTCACATACGAGAACGTCTTTAAAAAAGACGTTCTGGTATACTGGATATCCAGAACGTCGTTCAAAAGAAGTTCTTGTATGTTAGATATCCAGAACGTTGTTAAAAAAGACGTTCTGGTTTTTTGAAATATCAAGAACGTCTTTAAAACGACGTTCTCGTATGTTCAATATCGAAAACGTCTTTTAAAACGTCGTTCTGGTATTGTAAGTATAGAGAATACCTTCTTAAAGGCGTTCTGGAAAGTATTATTGAGAACGCCTTCAAGAGGCGTTCTCATATGTCAAATTATTTCTGGACAAAAATGATTTTTATGCATAAAAAATAAACATTACACAAACCCTACTTCTTCTCTCTCTCTCGTGTCTCCGCCGATTCTCCCCCCTCCGACCATTCCCAACCACCACCGGCCGTTATCTGCCAATCGCCACCACCAGCCGCATTAACAAACCGTCATCTAAATCTCCCCGAATCTCCTCCGATTCAACCCATATTCCCAACAACCATTCCCGACCATCAACCTCCAATCGCCACAATAACCCACAACCATCAATCTGCAATCGCCACCACAACCCGCCCTATCAACCTGCAATCACTACTATCCCAACAACCACTGATGCCAAATCTGTGTCTTAACCACCACGGTCCTGTCATTTGATACTGCACGCAGCAGACGGCCCAATTCGCAATTTCTCGTCAGGAGCTGCTCAAATCTGGGACTTTAGTCCTCTAACCCTAAGTGAGAATCTCAAATTAAAATTTTATTTTTTCATTTTCTTACCCTAGGTGAGAATCTGGTTCTGTATTTTATTTTATTTTTCATTTTTTTGCTAACAAAGAGTTCATAAAATTAAACTATATCAAATGTCGCATGCCCAAATACATTGGCTAATATCTTCTCATTTATCCTTTGTCATAAAAAAATGGAACAAATTTGATCTGATTTGCATGTTAAAAAAGGGGCTAAGGTTTCAGTGACCAGATTATGAAGAAAACTTGATAATGCATGATTGTGGACTTGATTTAGTACAATAACATATATAACTAAGATCACTAACCATATTCATGACTCATGCTCAGAGCAGCGGTAAAAGCAAAAACGCAAATGCTGGTGGTGAAACTGAAGTGAAACCCACTACTTTTCGTGATTTTCTGGGCAACAAGGGCGAAGGCCAAGAATCTGCTCCGCCCGCCGCCGGAGGTGTCGCCGTCTTCCACTTCTGATCTGGGTTCTGGTAAGAAGAAAGTAAAATATCACAACCCCCATTACCTTTTTTCTTTTTAATTTGAATTGATTTGTATTATTTCCCCTTCTTTATTGTTTGAATCCTCACATATTTGTTTATTTGTAATTTGATTGATGCATTTTTGGAGTTACTGTGTGTGGAGTGTGATGTAGTGACATTACTTTAATTTTTCCTATCAAATTCTCATTTAGAATTATGCTTACTAAT
>BMAC01000092.1:311604-368663 GCA_014905375.1 Phtheirospermum japonicum
AAAAAAAACCAAAAAGATTTTTGTTTTTGTAAAAAGTTTGTTTTTACAACCATCGTTTGTTAATTCCTTGTGGATAGCTTGCCTCAGCTTCCGGAGAAGACTTTTGCACGACCGCATCGACACAAGCTCGGAAATAGGGGCATTTTCTTTTCCTTACACTTTTTACCGCTTTACTTAGCTTAATATGTAATGAGGTCATTGCTAAGTGTGGGGTGGTTAGGGTTCGTCTTAGGATTTTAATTTCTTGCATGCTTGCTTGTGATGATTTGAGTAGCGTGTGTGCTATGTTTGCTTGGAACCTTGACGAAGTGACGCGGTTTTGATTATTTGGTTAAGACGTTTAGATTGTCGATCGGATTTAGTGTACTTAGGGAATTTGACTTGTTGGAAACTTTGCTCGGCTTTAGCTTCGTGCTATCCTTGTGCTCAACTTTGAACTAGTGCCTCGACTAGCCTTGTTATCGAATACTCTCTATAAGGTTTTACTTTGTATTCTAGAGTTGCCAATTGCTCCACGTGCTCGATCAAACTTTAATATTGTAAGTTGCTAGTAGCAACGAATGATCGGAGTCGTTGAACGCTCGTTGAATTGTAGATATATTATTTAAGCACCAAAAAAAAATGATGATGATAAATAAACAAGGATACATTATAAATCCTTGAAGTTCTTACGCAATAAATGTGCAATTCTTGCACTTTTTACTTCCCATTTTAGATTTTATGTGTAAAGAGAGACGTAGATAATCGAGGCTAGTAGGGAGCCGATTAACGGTTCGAGCGTGGATAGACCTTAGCCGGGGTAAGGACGAGGGGACCGACTTGGAGGGTTACCTAGTACTTTAAGGTTTCGGTAGTCGATCTAAACTTTCTTAGTCAACGCATCATTGTAGTCCTTTTAGCCAAGCTAACAAGCATTGTAGTATACGACGTCTCAAGTTAGGTTTGGTGCATTAGTTCATTGTCCGGGGGCGGTTTTGAAATTCCATTTTAGTTTTGCTTGAGGACAAGCAATCATTCTAAGTGTGGGATGGTTGATTTGCATGTTTTTGTGCTTTTTTTTGTTACCATATTGTGTCGCGCTTGCATGTGTTTTGTTTGCTTTTATATGTATTAGGAGTCGTTTTGGCCGATTTTATTAGTTTTAGGTTTTTATAACTTTTGTGCGATTTTTAGTAGTTTTTCGTACAATTTTACTCTTTTTCATTTTTTGGCCGTAGGATGACCAAGCGGGATCCGCGCACGCTCGGAGCATCCCACTCGACTCGTATCGGAACGGACAAAGCAAGAAAACACAGCGTGAACGAGGAGCAACAACCGGCGGACCATTAGAGCAGAGACGAGGAAACGAGCCGGAACTGCCTTTCAGTCGATCGGCTGCACTCCAGTCGATCGACTAAAGGATCGACTGGAGTGATGAAATCGACTGGCGGGCAGTGTGTTTTGTGATTTTTGGGCATTCCAGTCGATCGTCTGGCAGTCGATCGTCTGGTAGCTGTCGATCGACTGACACGCAGATTTTTGACCCGTTTTGACATTTTTGCCCCTGCATTTTTGTATAAATAGGCTATCACTTTCCTTCACCTACCTTATCCTTCCTTGGTTGATTTTGAACCCCATTCAATCTCCTCCAAGCTCATTTTTCACTATTCCATTGCAAACCCTAGATATAATCCTTAATTAGCTCCTTCAATCTAGCTTAGTTAATTAGTAGTTAGTAGTTGTTCATAAGTGTTGGAGAAGGTGACATCTCTCTCATTTGTGGTTGTACTCTATGAAGTTAAACTTGGTGTTTTGAAGATTGTACTTTACATTTGAAGCTTTTGGTTGGAATGCAATATTGGTACTAATCTTTCCTTTATTTGGTGTTGTTCTTGTGTTGTTTGTTGTTGGTATGTGTTTGTAGTGGTTTATTTTTAGATGATGTTGTGGTTCTCTTGCCATTTTCAAAGTTCTCTTCCAATTTCTAGTTTGTTTTCCTTCTTGTAGTAAAATCTCCATTGAAACTTCATGTTGAAGCTCTTTACTCATTTTGTTCAAACCAATATTGGAGGGTTGAAAGTTGTTAGTGACTTTACATTTTTAAGACTTTTGGCTTTTACATATTAAATGCTTTGACCTCTTTTGAAATCAAGTTTGACTTTCCCTCCTTTTTAGTCTTTAAATTTACAAGCCTTCTTAGTTAGTAGTATTAATTTAATTAAGGTTGGTAACTAGGTTTAGTTTGAGTCATTAAGTTTAATTAAGTTCAAGTTAATTTTCAATTTTATTTTCCTTACCTTAATTGATGTATTTCAATCTCTCTTTCAATTCAAGTTTAGAGATTAAAACTCAAACCAAACCAATGACTAATGCTTTCCTAGATTAGATTAATTTAATTAAGATTAACAAGAGATTAACTAAACACACTTAAAGCCGATTACATCTATCCTCGAGAGACACGACTCGGGAAAGCTTACCGCTCCACAATCGACTCCGTACTATTGCGGAGAAGATTTCTTAGAGTGCTAAGAATTCTTCAATCACTTAGTACATAGTATATGGTTTATACACAACAATAAAAATCATCGAGTTTTCGTCATGCAATTTTGATTAAAATTTTGATTCTCGTGATCGATGGTGGCGAAATTCGAATTCTTCCTCTGCATTTGTTAAAAGTAAGCCGTCCACTATGACTATTTTGTTTTTCGTGACTGAAAGTGAATTTTCCCACTATTTATTGACATGTCCCTTCTTTTCCCATATTTGCACTTATCTCATAAATTAGGGTAACTAATTTAATCCTTGATCAACTTTTATATAGAACCATAAAGGATATGAAATTCGTGTGAAGTACAACATGACGTTGGAGTTATCGTGAATGAGTCATCAAAGGAATACGATCGTTTAGTACAATGTACTGCAGGAACCAAGCCCAAGTTTTGTATTTAACCACAGCTATATTCTATTTGATTTGATAAGAAACTACCTGTTAC
This sequence comes from Phtheirospermum japonicum, assembly GCA_014905375.1. Classification (NCBI taxonomy): domain Eukaryota; kingdom Viridiplantae; phylum Streptophyta; class Magnoliopsida; order Lamiales; family Orobanchaceae; genus Phtheirospermum; species Phtheirospermum japonicum. The sequence continues at coordinate 314,577 of BMAC01000092.1, forward strand.
TATGCACATATGCTGCTTGTGTGAAAAGGTTATTATGAGTCACTTTGTACTTTGAGAAGTTTGTGAATAGAAAAGTTAGCTTCAGGAGCATCCTTTATGTGACAAATAAAACCGGGGCGAGGCAGCAGTATACTAACATGCCTTGTACAGACTTTTTTGAAGCTTGAAGATTAAATTTGCACTTGGATATTTACCATAAATTTATTTTTTTTCATAAATTTTCAATATCTGCCTGATCTAATTCATAATTATTTTTTTTCTAGTGTTTGGACCAACGAAAGACATCGGACACATGCGGGTTTTTTGTAATGAGGCATATGCTGGAGATCATCCGATTAGACATCGTTGATTCATTCGAAAAGGTTTATCGAATTTCCCTTTTCATTTATATAATTTGTTGTTTCGGTTTGTATTTGGAAGAATAGATTGCAAGTAATTTATTTGAACCTTCATGGTCAAGTTTTGAATATTGTAATGAGTAATGATGATTGAGCTTCATAGTTAGGTTCTGTAAATATCTTAGGCTGAAATTCCTTGTTTGGTCTTTTACTGTCATGATTGGCTCTGGATAAATTGTCTTCTGTGGAACAACCTATTTGTCTGATGCTATGATGACTCAATATGGAACAACCCTATTCGGACGAGGAAATTGATAATGTACGTAGACGTTAGGGCGAGTATTTCTTAGAGTTAATTGCTTGATCGCCATGTAGGTGCAATGTTTTGGAGTGTAAGAAACAAACTATTTGTGGATAACTTGAATGGTAGCAAAATAGGTACTCATCAACTTTTGTGGATTTCTATTTTAAGACTTGGTGATTGTGTATTTGGATATACTTGGAGATCGTGTATTTGGATACTTGTGTTGTTGACTTGGTGATTGTGTATTATTGTTATTAATGACATGTGTTGGTGATCTTGTGATTATATAAATGAAATGTATTTTGTGATTTAATTAGGTACTAGAATTTTGATATATGAGCAGACCTAGAAAAGGAAATATAAGAAATATAAATCTGGAATGAATTTCCAGAAATGTAAATATCTAGAACGGTTATTCAAAAAATCGTTCTAGAACACAAATATTCCAGAAAGTCTGTTTTAGAGACGTTCTGGAAAGTATACATTTCCAAGAACGTCTGTTTTTCGCGACGTTTTGAAAAGTATACTTTGCAGAACGTCCCTTTTTCAGGCGTTCTTGAAAGTATACTTTCCAGAACGCCTGTTTTGGGAGACGTTCGTGAAAGTACATTTTCCAGAACGTCTGTTTTTCGCGACGTTCTCGAAAGTATACTTTCCAGAACGTCCCTTTTTCAGGCGTTCTCGAAAGTATACTTTCCAGAACGCCTGTTTTTGAAGACGTTCTCGAAAGTATACTTTCCAGAATGCCTGTTTTTGGAGACGTTTTGGAAAGTATACTTTCTAGAACGTCTGTTTTAGAGACGTTCTGGAAAGTATTCTTTCCAGAACGCCTATTTTTTCAGCCGTTATGGAAAATATACTTTCCAGAACGCCTCGAAATATAGGCGTTCTGGAAAGTATACTTTCGAGAACGCCTTAAAAATGGACGTTCTGGAAAGTATATTTTCTAGAACGTCTTAAAAAAGGACGTTCTGGAAAGTACTTTCCAGAGCTGCAAAACTGACTTTCTAGAACGGCTGAAATTTATTTAAGAACGTCTTTGAAAAACCGTTCTTGAAAGTCTGACAATCAAGAACACCCTGCTGAGGCGTTCTTGATTGTCAGACTTTCAAGAACAGCTCCATACAGAACGCCTCAGCAGGGCGTTCTTAATCTGCAGAAACAGGCGTTCTTAAAAGTTGTTTCTGCACTAGTGTTTCTTCCTTGATTGATCCTTCATAGAATTGAGAACTTTGGTCTTTTATTTTCGTACGCTCCGTCATTTGGAACTAAGTACTTAACTCTTCTATTGCTCGTTGTTCTTATTTCTGCAATTCGTGTATTACTAGATTTGGGTAATTCGCATCTCGATTCTTATTTTTTTTTCGTTCATTGTATTTGAATTCTTAGTTTTTACGAAATAATTCGTGTTGATTTTGGCTTTCATTTATTTGAATGATTAGTTGCTGTTTCTATTTAAATTAATTTGTGAAATTGTTAGGTTATCTTATCATTCATGCATTTGCGCTTAATTGTTTAGTCGTTTTCATGTGTTTGTCAATTCAATGCTTATTTTCCTTTGAGTCATTTCATCGAACACGTTTGTTCATACTTGTTTTTCATTGTTATTCAGTTCACTGTTAATTACCACTCTGGGAATTCAGTTTGATGCTTTGTTTGAATTGTTTATTAGCTTAATCTTAGTTATTAAAGTGAAACGAACAAAAACTCAATTTGATTGCATGTTTAGTTTACATTTATGTTTCAACGAACATTTCTAAATTCCAATTGTCATTCCTCGAGAGATTCGACTCGAGTCAAACTTACCACTTACAACTTCTCCGTTCTCTTGCGGACGAGTTTTTTATTTTTAATAAAAAAGTAAGTGTTAAAAAGTTCGATTCAATCTTTAAACAAATAATTACCTTTTTGTGGCCTTCTCTAACCAACGATAAAGGTCATGGACCTTGGCCTCGTCGACCTTTCTGTGAGGGTCAAACAATGTAATGTTCTTGATTTTACACCTTTTTTCTGGGTTTATAATAGGTGAGCATTGTGATTCTCTTCGCCTTTTCTTTACACCCTCAAGTAACAACTCACACTCGACATGATCGCCTTGGCACATACATGAAATAAATTAAAATTTAATAAATATTTATTTATTACAACTAGTGAAATATATATCAATACCAAAGTTATATATCACCTACTTTATCATCGTTCGACGTTTGTCTGAGGCCACCAACGTCTGGTTCATTAACAAAAGTTCTCTCATTCTAAGACACTCTTGCCGCACGACCACCAACAACCATCATCTGCATTTCGGATGAAAGCAATTCAAATTATACACTACATCAATTAATATATTTTGTCATAAAACATATTATTTCTTAAAACGAATAACACAAATACCTGTAACGGCTTCTTTCGAGTCGCGGACTTTATCATCTTCACATTTTTCTTCGTTGACGTCTTCTTGGTCAAAATGGTGGCTCTCTCTTTTTTTCCCTCCATCATTTTAAGCAAACAATCAAGCTTCTTCTCAATTTCTTCAAACTTAGGCTGCACCATCTCCATAACCGCGTGTTTAAAAATAGATAACCTTCGATCCATCAGCCTTCCAATATAAAAGTAAGGTATTTGGTTAATCGCAGTGTCATCTCCATGTTTGCAATGCTCACAGTCAGGAATGACAGTCACATAAACACTCGTATCAAGAGCGCCATTCCCATTAGCTCTCGTGCACCCGACATCATCGTCATCATTGCCCTCGCCGAAATCAAATTCCTCTTCATCGTCAAACTTAGCCATTCCCTCCCAGAATGGAGCAGATTTTTCTGCTGCTGTCGGCTCCAATGTGCATTTTACATTCAACTACACATGATGACATTGGTTAGAATACTTGTGTGTTGTAAAACATTGACACTCCAAAAGACTTCAAACAATTTGTTACCTTTCCTGTCTCTAAACGGAGGTGAACATCTTTTGCCAGTACGTGGTCATCAACTGATCAATTGATCATTCTCGGGACTGTTCCGCCACATGATTGGGCAAAACTCTCACCGACCTCCGCAATCACTTCGAAAGCCCAAACCTGTACAAAAAAAAAAAAAAGATGCAATAATTAACAATTCATTATTCAATTTAAATTAGGTTAAAATTCAAATTTAAATAAAGAAAGATCACCATTATAGCAAGTGGAACCCCTTCAAATTTAAACCAACTCTCTCATTGGGTTATCAGGTTTCTCTTCCTCCTTTTTCTTCCCTTTATGCAATTTTTGCCTAAAATTGCTAAGGGTGCATAAAAACGACTTCCTCCCCAAAGGATATCTATTAAACATATCGATGTCATCGACTATGTGAAATAACCATACGTCCAGCCAGGTCCTTTCTTCAGCCCCTAACAGAACCAAACCAAGCATACGAGGAAACCTAACTTCAATTTATCTTCTTGATCCTTGCAATTATCGAAGGCTGTCAATAGTATATTCCGATCGATATTTCCCTTGCATTTGGAGAAGTACTTTGTCAACAAATTTGACTTTTCACCTTCCTTTACGATCACCTCTCCCAACGGACCAGCATTCAGATCGGTGACAAGGGTAAACTCTTGCAACCCAAAACAAGCACGTGTCCTTTAAAATCAAACCACACTTCGTGAGTTTTACCACCTATCACTCGTCGGATAGCTAATTGGTGGATAAGTTGAGGAGCTATTTTTTTCTTCTTCAAATATAGAAAATTTCTGAAACAGGACGCCTCGAACAAAGATCTACTGTGATCATCTAGCCGGTCAAATACATACTGGATCTTCCCCAAATCACTACGACTACTTACTTGTGCATTTGCGACACCTTTAAAATTCATTTTTCAAACAAAATGCGACCTGGAATCAGATTTCCATCCATTAGTAGATATATACATAAATCAGATATGAGTATAAAATGATAATAACATTCTTTGCACTAAATTCAAATACATTATTATCATCATCATCATTATTATTATTAATATGATTATGATTATGATTATGATTATTATTTTATTATTATTATTATTGTTGTTGTTAATATTATTGTTATTATTATTTTTACACACATCCAAGTGCAATTTTAATGTGTATTCAATAAACAAACATTGCAGAGATTGGTAGATCTTTAATCATTTAATTTTTATGGTCAGAGAGCTAGTCATGTTATAAATTAATTTCTATCTTTTAGATTTTGAACTTTAAAAATGCACAATAAGTTGTATTTTAATAACTTTCAAAATTGATCGATTATCCAAAAACTCTATTTCAGGCTGCTAATCTTAGCAAAGTTCATACTTTTGTTAATCACTATTACTTTCTTATCAGATCACTAGCTCCATGATTAGGTTTCTGTTAGATATGATTTATTTATTTTATATATTTAAATAACTAAATGATTGTACCATTAAAACTTATGCAACAAAGCCATCAAGAAGAAAAAAATATAAACATAGTAAAATAAATTGTCAAAGATGAAGAATGAAAGTTAATGTTTGGAGTGTTTATGAAAACAGGAAGAAGCCAATAATTACAAATGTATCAACCCCGAACGAGAAAGCTCAATTCATTGCATTTCACTCCTCATCGAAGTGGAAAACCAATATTCAGTCATCCAAGAAACATATAGACTTGGATTTTTCATGCATGGAGGAAATGGGTTGAAAAATTTCTCTCTCTAAAATTCAAGCATGACTTGTAATCTTCATGCTTGAATTTCTTGAACATGTTTCATGTTTTTGTATATTCACGAGCACTACATTTAATCTTTATGCTGGGATTGATTTGAAGATTGGATCTATTGAAAAGAAAAGGCTGGTAGAAGATGAAGAAACGCAAAAAAAGCTCCTTCCTCTCTTCTCTTTTTTTCCGACCAACTTGGACTCACGGCGTCTTCAAGCCGCCGGTCGGATGATGTCGCTTTGCCGGCGGACTTACAACACGACTCGATTTCCGGCCTGCCACTTTGTACGGCTTTCTCGCCCTCGCAGCCTCTTCCGGTCACCTACTCCGGTCATACTACGCAGCAGCTTCTCTCCGGCCAGCACACGCAGTAGCAAGTTTCCGGCCAGCTGCTTTGCACTAAATCCTCGTCTTCACAGTCGCAATCCCATCAGTTTTCTCCGGTCATCTCCACAGCCACATGGCCAGCAGTTCCTTCGTCTACCGCCCGGCCACCTTTGATTCCGGTAGAAGGAACAGCATGTGCACCGTCTCAAGCCCAACCCCACTTCACACAGCCGCTTTTCACGCACTCCCATTTCCACCCTCTGATCCTGCCCACGCTTCCGCCGTCGGCGCGCTCTACGTCGCAGCAGGCGCCCGGACCTACCTCCACGTCGCAGCAGGCGCCCGGGCCGACGCCTAATTCGACTTCCACCGCTCCCGGCGGCCTCGATACCCCGCCGTCTTTCTCCTTACCGCAGCAGCCATCCGGGCTGACGGCTTTTCCGGCTCCGTCATCCTCGCTCCCCGGTCTGCTCGGTTCTGCCCCAGCCGCCACCTCGCTCGGAGCCTTGCCGGCGAGTTGGGTCTCCGCCCAGTTGTTTGACGCACAACACAACAAGGTAACCCTCCCATGCTCCCTGGCGCTACCCTGTCACACCTTGCCGTCGTCCTTCCTAACTCCCACACAGCGCCGATGACTTTCCAGAAAGCTTTTCCGCCGTCGCTTCCCTCGGCTCCTCCTCCGACGGTTTCTTCTTCGACTTCCTCTAATCCCGGACTTTAATTCGGCTCCTTTCCGGCGCTCCCGATGTTTCCTGCGGTCAACAATACGGAGGCGGCTAATCCGTCAACGTCGCCCACTTTGGCTTGTTCTCCCTCCTCCTTTCTCTCGCACCAGCTTTCTCGACTGTCACGTCTGGGACTCCCCCCTTGGTCAACCTTGGTTATGGCCCACCTCCTTTTCCAGCGGCCCACCCAACACGTAACCCCCACTTGACATCCGGGCCTCCTTTTTCTACCAACAGCTGCCCATTCCTTTTGGGCCCAGATCCCCAGCCTAAATCCCACCCTGCTTTGGCCCCTGTTTCCCAACCATTTTTGGCCAAATCCCACTCCACTTTGGCCCAGGAACCCCAAGCCCCGATGCTTCCCTTATCTCAAGTCCAACATTTACTACCCCAAGCCCATCTGCCTCCAGGCAGCCCAAACCTACCTTTTCAAACCTCTAGAGCTCACGTTTCGGCCCAAACCCTCCCGGTGATATCTACTCCGTTTCGGCCCATTCAAAAATGCGAGTTTTATTCGGTTACGATTGATGAAATATTTACCAATCTTGGGTCTCATCCCTGCGCAATTCCCTTATCGGTCGTCTTCTTCAATCTAAAGGATCGAAGCCCCTTACGCTTGCTGATATCAAAGTTTTGTTGACCTCTGCTTGGAGCTCCACCGGAGATTGGAACCTTGTCCCACTTGGTAAGGGATTCTTTAGCATCTCCTTCGCTTTGACCGAGGATCGTAACCGTACTTTTACCAAGTCGTCTTGGAAGCTTGGCTCCAACTCTTTTCGGCTCTTACCATGGACCCCGGACTTCAACCCTTATAAGACGCCTTCGACTTCCTCTCAGGTTTGGATTCGCATCTTCGAACTGCCTATCGAATACTGGGATCGTTCTTTCATTTTCAATATTTCTAGGGTAGTTGGTACACCTTTGAAAATTGATGAGCGCTCTCTTAATGGCTCGATCGGCCACTTTGTTCGTGTGCTAGTTGAGTTAAATCCCGATCATACCCTGCCTGATACGATCATGATTGAGCGTGAGGGTTATTAAGGTTACATTTCGTTAGGTTACGAAAACCTACTGGACTTCTGCTCGTATTGCAAATTAGTGGGGCACCTTGTTGGCTCTTGTCCCGCCCGTAAAACCCGTGCCGCCCGGAACGTGGCTTATGACGAATGGCAGAAGGTTAACATCAGGCGCTCTCGTCGACGCCCTGATCTTCGGGAACAGAAGACCCGTAACCAAACGGAACCCCAGCCGGTTGCTGTCCCCACTACCTCTGCCTTGACGACGTCCAATGATTTTAACGCGTTACAGTCTGATATCGACCCAGGGTCTCCTCTCCTCGCCACGCTTCCCCTTTAGGCCCACTGATGGGAAAAGGCAATTTTTCTCCTTCCCTTCGACGTTGATTCCTCCCGTAGTTTGTAGCTCCCTTGCTAGAGGTGCCGTGCGTGGCACTCCAATTACGCATGTTTGACCGACTTCAACCATCGGAGCTAGCTTCTCATCCACGCCGGCCCCCGTGGCCCCAAACAATCGTACGATCATACTTTACGATCCTAACTCCGCGTCCAAATCATTTTTGAAAAGTGCTAAAGACAAGGTCAAGGAGAACAATCCCTCTCACGAATTTACCATCATCGAGCCAGGCCCCTCTATTCAGCGTCAAACGATGTCCACGGCTGCCAGCCTCCGGTGGTCCGATTTTGACGACTCCGACGCTAGCTTAGCATCCCTCAAAAATGAGCTTCCTCATTTTGATCAATTGGATAAGAGGATATGAAGTAGTGGGGATAGTTAAGAAGCGCTACTGAGCATTCAATTCACGACTTGCTTTTTGTATCTTATTTTTATCTTTAGCCGGCATGTAGCTTTTAGCGTTTTTTATCGCTCTGATCTGTACGAACATTTTTCTTCTTTAATAATATTTCGCCACTTTATTAAAAAAAAAAAAAAAAAAGAAACATCAAGACTTGTAATTATTATGGATTGAATTTTTACAAAAGTTATATTTCCCAAATTTACTTTGAAAAGTTAAGCAACAAATCACTTAGCTCTAAACTACAGCAATTGGAAACGTAAGCAACAAAAAAAAGCTGATCAAAAATCCTAAAAACACCCGATTTTGTACATTTTGGGCTAAATTACCAGATAGAAAAAAAAGTTGTTCATTCATACAACAATCAAACCAGATCACAACCCCTAAAATACACATCACAATATCATGAATTAATGAAAGTTTAACACAAGTACAAATAGTTTACACACAGAAAAACTTGAAAATAAAAACTAGAGGACTTTTGTACTAAAAAAACAACTAACCATAAAATAAAATTTATGCTTCCACTTCAGATTGATGCTGCGAATAACGTCGTCTTTTTGCAAGGTATCGGACGGGAGAAACGGGATGTCAGGAGATGTGGATAATTGTGGTACCAGGCGGTGGAGAGTGGCGGTGTAAAAAGGTGGAGAATTGCGTTGTCCGACGATGAAGATTGGCGGTGTCGAACGGGAGATTGAACGGAAAAAACGGGGGTGTGGGAAAACCGATGAATCGAAATTGGGTTTTAAGATTAATTAGACTTTATGATTTTGGGTTTTAAGTTAATTAGGTTTTATGATTTTATGATTTGGGGTTTTAGGATTTTATGATTAATAGGTTTTATGATTTGAGGTTTAGGATTAATTAGGTTTTATAATTAATTAGGGTTTTTTTGTAAAATATATTTATGATTTGGTGGGTGTTTTGTGATTAATAAACTTTTGGGGTGTTTTGTAATAAATTAAGAATATTTGTTCATTTATTTAAGTAATTAAACATACAAAAGGACATTTTAAAAAATAACAAATTAATATTGATATTTTAATTAATAAATATAAATTTATTTATGACACCACGTCATAGATAGGTATTTTTCGAATAATTGGACACTTTATAAACACACGTATCCCAGCCAAGCGTTTCTTGATTTCGGCAGATGAAGGGCTAATTGACTATTATTAATAATATTATTCTGAAATTTTGATGAGAGTGAACAAATGGGGTTGTTATCGAATAATTTGGGCTTAATTTGATGAATAATGTTGGAAAGGTGTGTTTGGAAATTGTTCACATTCCGCTTCTCCCAAAAGTCCATTCGAGTTCAGAATAAATCGAAACTAGGTTAATTAATTAATTAATATGTAGCCCCGCATTTATATAAACAATTTTGGAATCAGTCTATGCCTTGCACGCAAGGAAATAGCATAATAACTTATTAAAGTAATCATAATATAATTAAATAATTTAACACTAAGTATATTATACCAGAATTATCAAATATATAAATATAAAAATACCTATAATAACTACATAGTTTAAATTTATAAAATAAATTTAAATGATCTATTATCAATTAGTGTCTTGTACATGTCTAATCGATTATTACTTATTAAATAATATTATAATTTAATATTTATATTAAATTCGTTAATAACTTTATTTATATAAAAATTTAAAAATGTCACATTTTCAACCCATATCTAATATCTATTATTTAGATTAAAACTCGTTAATAATTATTGGTTACAAAAATTCTAAAAGATATCATATTCTAATCCGAGTTTGCATTGTACCAATTTCTAATCAATATTTATTAATTACTATAAAATAATCTTATAATTTTTTGTCTAAAATATATTCAGCCAACAACACGGCAAGGAGCCCGAAGGAGCTTTGAAGCTAAGGAAAAAAATAAATAAATGCACGCCAACATAAGCAGTCGCTCCCGAAGGGGATAACCTAGCACACACATCCTCCAGTCACCGACAACCACCGCAACTATGAGTTAGCAAACACTAATTCGTCTATGAGTCATACTCTTCAACCGGTGAAAACACAAGGGAAAAACAAACCACACACGTGCGAAACACAACACAAAAAAACAAATAACAAATAACAACAAAACGAAAAGTAAAAAATCTAGCCTAAATTAGGATTGACCTTCTCCCCTCCCTCCGAGCCCTACAACCAAATTAGCCCGTCTAGAGCCATAGCCGCCGCCACCGAAAAAACATATCTGCACACAAAATTCCTAGAACCAACGACCCCACGCAAGCACTTGACCTCTCAATCATGGGAGTGGGAAATCCAACAACTAGGGGAGTGAGGGTTGGGTGGGGTGGTGAGACGCAGAGGCTGTAGAGAAAGAAAAGGATGTATCTTTGCCATTCGGTTTTGGAGAAAATAAGCTTAATCAAACTGCTTGCTTCTGTGCTTTTGTGATTTTAGCAATGCAAACATAATTGGTGATAACAAAGTTATTATTATAATACAGTAAAAACTTCGTACAATCATATCGTTGGGATCGGGAAAAAATATTACTATACGGAGTTATTCTTGTATAGAGTTTTACAAAAAAAAATAATAATTTTTTCGTATAAAAAATAATATAAATATATAAATAACATATACATTGTATATTATCTATCTCACAAGTTCATGTAACTAATTTAATAGTTTTGACTAAGAAATTTAAATACATACATTTGAGTTAAATCAAAAAATGAATTTAGGGACTATAAACTTTGACAATTTAAATACATACAATTGAGTTAAATCAAAAAATGAATATATGGACTATAAACTTGAGTTAAAATGAATTTAGGGACTATAAACTTTGACCATATATATGAATTTAGGGACTATAAATTTTAATTTTGATAAACAAAAATATAATTAATAAATATTTTTATAATATATTAATCATTTATTCTTATATATAGGTATAAATCTTAAGACAGGACTTGAAAAATGTATGAATTATGATAATGTGGAATTTATTTTTATTTATAACTAGTCCCAAGTTGGGACTTTACTTTTTATTAATATAGGGAATTTATTCATATATAGAATATTACTATAGAGAGTTTTTAATGTATTACTGTGCTTGTTCTAATAATGGGGTGCTAATTAAGGCCGGCGCCTCCACATGTACATCTCCCAGGATTTGAAAACAAAAAAACAAAAATGTAATTACATATTTAATAAGAAAAAGTCTTCCTTGTCTGTCTCTGTTTCGCTCGCTGTACTTTTGGGTAATTTATTAGGTGCACTGGAGTGCAACTTGTTAGGTATACTCTATTTTACGTGATGATATATCATAGTTATGCGTGATGATATATGACAGTTATACGTGATGATATGTGTCAAAAATTTAGAGTTTAGCCTTTACTTTTCCATTTTAGGGTTTTGTTTTCCATTTTTAGGGTTTAATATTTCATTTTAAGGTTTAGTTTTTTATTTATTTTATATAATTTTCCATTTTAGGGTCCCGACAAAAACCTATCATTTTGTCAGTTATATGTGATGATATATGTCAGTTAGGGTTTAATATTTTATTTTAAGATTTAGTTTTTTAATTTTTTTATTTAATTTTCCATTTTAGGTCTCGGCAAAAACCTATCATTCTGTCAGTTATATGTGATGATATGTGTCAATTGTATGTGATGATATGTGTCAGTTATATGTGACGATATATTATAAAAATTTAGAATTTATAGTTTAATATTCAATTTTAGGGTTTAGTTTTACTTTAGGGATTAATTTTCCATTTTTAGGGTTTAGTTTTTTATTTTAGGTTTATTTTTTTAATTTTAGGATTTTAAATTTTAGAATTAGAATTTCAATTACTCGTGATGATATGTATCGATTATATGTGATGATATGTATCAGTTATATGTAATGATATATGTCAGTTATATGCGATGATAAATTAAATTTTAGGTGCACCTTACAAGATGCATCTGGGTCCATGATATACTCTCTCTGAGTTCCAAATCTACAAGATGGTATCAATTATTGGACATTTAGAATTGATTTATATATATTATGAATTTTAACAGCTAGAGTAAGTCTAAGGAAAAGAAGGGGAAAAAAAACAAGATATTCATTGGACATGTTACTCTTTACATGAATAGATAAATCGAGACAACAAATCGGTTATTTACGACTGTACAAGAATCTACTTCAGTATACAATTTAGGACCACAAACTTAATAGTGTGTTATGTTGTGGGGTTGAGACCCCGTAATTCGGAATTCATATCAGATAATTGGATTCTCTGGTTCGATTTATTAGTTACGACCGGATTACCAGAATCATCCAAGTGTATTACGGCAATGTCACCAGGCTTGTAATCCCCAGAAAGTAGAGATTCACTTACGAGATCTTCAATAATTTGAGTAACTGCTCGTCTTAGAGGGCGCGCACCATAACTCCGGTCATAACCTTGTTGGCAAATCAGGTCCATGGTGGCTTCAGATACCTCAAGACCTATTCCCAAAGAGGTGAGACGTCCTTTCACCTCATGCAACATTATATCCAATATTTCGAGCATCTGAAATGTGGGAAACAGAATTTGACATCAAAAGAGTGGAAATAATTACCCGTCATATTAAATCTCGGAATCTTAATATTGCAAGATAATGACCAATATACTGCCCTCGAGTTTTAGCCTAATCACTAAAGAGAAAAAAGAGAGAAACAAAGCAAAACTCGGTTATTTTTCAAAATTACGACAAAACCTCTCAACTGTTTTATAAATTGCATCTATTGAGAGGGGTATTTGTAAAACCTCAAGGGGTATTGTAATTTTAAAAGATAACTCGATTTTGTTTTTTGTAATTAGGCTAACCATAGGGTATAGTTGTCGCAATTATCCTTAACATACTTATGCTCACTAGTAGATAAAGTGAAGATGAGAATTTAAATCTAGTCCAATTAATTCAGCATAACATAGCCATTGATGTGCTTCACATGCATAGGCAGTAGTAAAAGAGGGGGGAAAAAAAGAAGAAGAAAAACTGAGGACCCAAACCTGAGGTTTCTCGAGAGGGCGGAAAACCACTACTTCGTCTATCCTATTGAGTAACTCGGGCCGGAAGTAACCCTTCAACTCTTCCATTAGCAAAGCTTTCATTCCAGCATAAGAAGTTGAATCATCTTGATCAGTGAAAAACCCAAAGCCCTTTTGTCTACCCTTTGCAATCGCAGCGGACCCCACGTTGGAAGTCATTACTACCAGTGCATTCTTGAAGGACACTGTCCGACCCTATTATCGAATTTCAAAAGATAGATTTTCAATATTATTATGACACATAAAATAGGGCTAATTATTATTTAAAAAAAAAAACATTCGAGTTCAGTCAGTCTCTAACATAGAAAAGAAAAAAAGAGAAGGGGGCAGCTATTTTCCAAAATTACAAATACACCCTTTAGGGGGTTAAGTATTAAGAAAATACAAGCCTCGAGGCAGTGCTTGTAAATTGTAGTACCTCAAGGGTGTGTTTGTAATTTTGAAAGATAATTGGATTATTTTTTTTCTTCTGTAATTCTCTTTAAAAAAGAATCCATCATCAGTTATTTACAATTTTATGCAAACAGGATAATTAATTAAACAAAGGGACAATTCCTATATACTCCATTAGGTAAAACATTATATCCCAAATACTACCTCAAAAATTCATCTTCCCATTTAATCAAAATTAATACATAAGAGGACTAATTTACCTTTACTAACTAAATTTTCTTTTATTTATTCCAAATTTAGTTCAATCAAAATTCATACCACTCCATGTTAATTCGCATTCCATACTACGTCGTGGAATTTTATACTGCATCGTGAAATTTAATACTAGTATTCATATATAGACAGAATTCTATACTAATCTTTTAGTGGCATAATTTCATATTATATAGTGGAATTCCATTTAATTCTAATATTCATATATAGACAGAATTCTAGACTTTTACATGCATAATTTCATATTATAGTGGCATTCCATACTACATCGTAGGATTTCATACTACGTCGTGAACTTTCATACAAATATTCATATACGGTCACAATTCCATACTCCCAATTTTTACAAGCAAAATTTCATATTATTTGGTGAAATTCCATACTAAACCGTGAAATTAATTCTCTTTCAATCTTAACAAACAAGGCCCAAATTAATTGTCTTTCAATCTAGTCCAAGACTAGAAGTTCCAGCCCAAACTAATATTGGGCCCAACAAATGTGGCCCAACAAAGGGCTTGGGCACGTCCACCTCACACCTGCCCGACTGCTCCGTCCACTGCCATGGCCGACATCTTCGCAATTGGCGCTCAACAAATCGAAGATACTCTCCTGCTGCGGAAAGCCCGTAGCGCACTGAGCCGTGAGCAGCCGTGTGTGCGGCCAATCGACGCAACAGAGCACGGTTCATCTCTGGCGAGGGGCGGGTGTTGGCTTTGCTGGGGCTGATGGCGGCTAATGCCATAGCCGGGAAATTGATAAAACTTCTCTAGTTTAGGGTTTACGGCTGAAAAGTCTGGCTTGTGTTTGGTGGAGTGTGTGTGTGTATGTATGTATATATATATATCACCCTATTAGTTAATAGTGTTAACAATTAGCTTAGGTGTCGAAATATGAGAGCTCCGGGGCTGAGTTGTCAGCCGTGCTTCGGATATTATATTTGATAAGTGATGTTTTTTTCACTAGGTATAAAATGGCACTTTTTTTCATTTCAACCTCCCAGACGCTGTTCTCTCTCTTCTGCATTTTATGCGGTGTGGTTGATCTTATTGTCTCACGAATGCTGTTTTCTGATTTCATGATAATTGGATTTTCCTAAATGTATTTTACTCACTTTTTTATATCGATTGGCCATGAAAGTGAGGTTGTTGTCTGGCTTATGCAGAAGTTCATTGATAAAGGAACTGAAATGCAAATTAGATCTGCCATAGCACTTGATCATCTCAAAAACTATATATTATACGTAGGCAAACAAAGAAGCCTCAACTGATTCCTTTTATCCTTTTCAGCTTCTTGGTGGTTGTTGTACTGATACACTTGTCAAGTTGTTTATCGTCATGGGTTGTGTGTGAAATTCTCTGGTTCGGACAAGAATCATGGTCATTCGTCAAAATGCTTAGACTGTCTTTATCCTCTAAGGGCACGTTTGGGAACTGTGATGGGATATGTTAGATAGTAAGGATAAGTGAGGACTGTATTGTATGATTATTTTAGTGTTGTGTTATTTTTTGTTTGCGAAAGTGTATTAAATTTATCATATATTTTTAGCTTGACTTCAAATCATGTATGAAAATGTTGATAAGATGGGATAGCAATTGTAAAAGACCAAATGCCCTCAGATTTAAATGGTCATTCCGATGGACATTGAATTCCTATGTTGTCATCCGTCATAAATTGCAACAGTTGATTCAAGATCAGCCTGTAAGGGAAAATTAAAAAATCTACCATAGAGGTTAGGCTTAATTACAAAAAAATCCACTTATCTTTGAAAATTACAAATAACTCCTTTACATTTACTATGTTGTTACAAAAGTACATCCTAAAAAGGGTATAAGAGTGGTCATTTGTAAGGTAAATACAAACCTCAATAGGTATTTGTAATTTTAAAAGATTCGTGTTTTTTATTTTGGTAGTTAAACTAAAGTTCAGGGGTACTTTGTGTAATTATACTTCTCTACCATTCATTTACCATTGATATTTAATTACAAAAAGTAAAAAATACTCCGGCACAAAACTTGGAAGCACTATGTTGTAACAAAAACAAATAAATTTTCAATAAGGAAATAGATTAATGGACATTAAATTTGTGATTATTATAAATATCATTCCTGTAAACTTACAAATCATTTACAAATCTAATTCTGTTTTATCTAGACCAATAAGCACATATTTCATTTGAATTATTTAAAAAGAATAACAATGGATGGAATCTTCTCTCTTGCAATAAATAATTCAATATGTGAAGATATAATTGGGTTTTGAAGTTCTACCTGTGTTACTATTATATTTTATTATGATGGATTGTTTTCATTATTATTTTGTTGGTTGATTGTTGTTGTTTCTTTTGTTGAGACTATTATTATGATTTGCATTATTCTTTTATTGGATGATTGCAAATTTTGTTTATGTTGAATACTATGAGATTGATTTCTTTAGTTATTATTTAAATTGTTTCTTTTTCGCTGTTAAGTGATAAATATTGTGTGCTACGTATGGAGTCAATATTTTGATATGAATGTTAAGGCGAATAGTTAATTTATGGACATGGTTTCTCTCTCTCTCTCTCTCTCTATATATATATATATATATATATATAAATATAGGGTTGGGTTCAAATGGAACCATGTCAATATATGCGAACCTAGGGACCAATACTGACCATTAGATTGGATAATCTCGATGGTTGAGAACATGACACGTCAGCAGGGTAATTATGGAAAATATTGAATTAATTTAATTAAAAGGGTATTTTGGACAAATATCAGYATTTCGAAAAGAGCACTGCATTGCTCTCTAGAAAGCACACGGGTAAAAAAAGCACTGCGACTGTGTACAAAAAAACATCACAAATTTCGTTTTAAAATAAATGTAATTAAATTTAAAAACCTGAATATTAAAAGCATCGCATGTGATTAATTTTAGCACTACATTATTGTATAAAGAACACTGTTAAAATACGAGTAAGAATTTTGAATTTTTACTATATTTTAGTTCTTTTATGCTTTTTTTAATATTATTACAGCGCTTTTTAACTACACTATCACTGCTTTTTTCGATTGACGAGGGTTCTATGGTTTAAACCGTCCGAAATCCGGTGTTTTTTATATAGTTACAGTGCTTTTKACCTGCACGAMYACTGCTTTTATTTTTCAACCATCCCTRCYGCCGATTACAACCATACGACCCTAACAACATCACACATCACCGACACCAAAATGAATTCCGACGATTCTATGCCGAACCCCAAAACGAACCAACACCACAGCCCCCAAATGGATCCYTGCCCCAAACCCAAACAACCACCACTGCCATATCGACCCCGACCACCGCAGCCACCTCCGTCACGTCCCTACTCTACGGCTGTCAAATACCAACCCTTTCAACCCTGCCAAAATCAATAGTCGCCAACACCAAACAATATTCGGTCGAATTCCACATCTTGCATCACCACCCCAGCCTTCAACCCATGGCTGAATTCAAAACAGGGCCAAATCGCCAACCCCCGACAATTCCCGACTGAAATCCACGTCAAACTCCAAAATCCAGGCTCGAAAACCCACCCAAAACTCCTGCTAAAACGCTCACTGCAGCCATATTTTTCCCAGGCCCAAACAACCACGACAAATCATCCCGGGTCCCCGACTCTACAGCAATGAACTGCCACCGATCTTCTCGGCTGAACCAACCTCTGCCACCAAGCCAAAACTCCAGGCCAAAGCCCAAACAAGACTCGACTGCCGATTTTTTCTAATCACGGCAATCATCACCACCAACTACAAAATCCCTCTCAACCGAACCAAATCCAAAAACCCAGCCAAATTCGCCGTTCGCCGAACCACCGCCGTGGTCAATCGAAGGAAGAGAACCAATCGCCACCAATTCTCCGCAGCCGCTGTCCGATACGCCGGCTCAGCGCCTTCCACCGACAAACCAAACCACGTTGAGCCACTTCCGTCTCAGCAACGATGGCAACACCACCCGCACAAGACCCAGCAACCCCACGTGTTGAATCGCTGCCGCCGTCCGCCGAAATCGAAGGAGATGGACCCGACCGATCTCTGAAATTCGGACGTCACCGTCTGCCACTGCGGGTGGTTGCCTGCGCCGCTTGTAGTTGTTGTGGGTTGCTCCCGCCGCCGACCGATGGAGGACGGGGTACTACACCGGCCGATTTCCAATTTCTGGGGAAGAAGGAGAAAGGGAGACGGACGGGATTTAAGCATCAAGGCTGGGTTCTGCCCAGGCCCGCCGGGGAAAATACGGGAGGGGAGCGGGGAAATCGGTAGGGAGCGGGGGAAATCGGCCAAGCGGCGCTCGGCGGGGGAAATCGGGGGGGTGGGATGGGGAGGCGCCGGTGATTCTTGCCGTCGATCCCCAATTGCCGTCGCCGAGTCTTCCGCCCAATTGCCGTCGAAATTGCTCGTTGCAGGAGAGTGGGGCGGCGTTTGTGGACAAGGGGATGGATTTGGACACGGGTTGATGGTTTGGGGAAAGTACGGGATGGATGGTGAATTTAACATGATTTAGGGGTTTGTACAATGACATAAAAGTCCTTCTCATTCCATATATATAATTTAATTAATTTAAAAAAGAGAAAAAATCTGGTCCATACATATTATTAGATCTACGGCCTGGATTGGTCCCTAGGTTCGCATATATTGACGTGGGATCTATTTGAACCCAATCCTATATATATATATATATAATATATATATATATATATAATATATATATATTATATATATATATATATATCCATGCTTGACTATTTGATGTCTTTTCTCATTGGACATCCATTACATCTGTACAAATATTGCAAATTCTATGCTGCAACGACAATTGTATCATTGCAAATAAGACAGCATACGTAGTCTACAAAGAAGTTTTTCAGAATTTAAAGTGAACAATATCTTTTTTCTTTTTGATATTAATAATTCAAACTCTGGATTCCTAAATTTTTTTTGATAAATTTATGATTGTTTTGAATTTCTTATATTTGCCCGCGAAAATCGCGGGTATATATATATATATATATAGGGTTTATTTAGGTGTAGGGATATTTATGATAATTTAGATGTGATTTTTGATTAAATGGGATGTATTTAACTCAAATGGGATAAGAAAAAAGTTGGATGATTATCTGGGAATTAAATTAATCTAAGTGTATTATATGGTAATTATCCCTAAAACAAACAAACAAACCTGAGAATCTGTTAGGTGACCATCTTCAAACAACTGCAGGAGGATGTTGAATATATCTGGGTGAGCTTTCTCAATCTCATCTAACAGCACAACAGTGAAAGGCCGTTTTCTTATAGCTTCCGTAAGAGTACCTCCTTCTCCATAGCCTACATAACCTGGGGGAGATCCAATTAACTTGCTTACAGTATGCCGTTCCATATATTCACTCATGTCCAATCTTAGCATGGTGGACTCCTACAAGAAAAATGCCACCATCATTTCAATAAGACGACTCTTGAATCAAATCACACGAAACTTTGCCTTCAATATAAGACTTAAAAAATAACTAAAATAACAACGGCTCATCCAATTACAATTGCTGAGGTAATTGTAACTGAAATAATATATCTTTCAAGGGCTAAACAAAATAAGTTCATCCTTTTCTCAACAATCCAAAAGAATCTCGCAAATTCAACTTCTCTCTACAAGTATAGATTCAAATCACATACAAATGCCTACACTAAAACTTAAGATTCTTCATACTCTTAATTGAACTTCTGCATCTCCTTTTCTTGATTGAGGTAATTGTTCTTACCTAAGACAGTACTAAGTGGCATGACTAGATTTATATGTGTCAAGTCTCAAATATATTATTAGTCTTATCTAAGCAAAACTCTGGTACTAGACATAGACTTAGTTTGACCTTTGTCAAGATGAAATTTGTGACCACAGCAAAAATAATATTGCAGGTCACGAGTTCTTACCGAACCAAAATAGCTTGCGGCCAAAGCTTTGGTGAGTTCAGTTTTCCCAACACCAGTGGGGCCACAGAAAAGCATGGCAGCAATTGGCCTATCTGGGTCTTTCAAGCCAACACGGGATCTTTTGACAGCCCGGCAAATAGCAGCAACAGCCTCATCTTGACCAATGACTCGTTTTTTCAGCTGCTCATCAAGACCCACCAGAAGCATTCTCTCATCAGCTGTTAGTTTATTAACTGGGACTCCTGACCAGAGTGAAGCAACAGCAGCTATATCCTCAGGTCCGACCACTAAAATTCTGGATGAGGCAAAAAAAAATCAATTTCTAATAATTCAAGGTAAATGAAGTTTTGACAATTCTACTTTTTGATTAATCTTTTTATTTTAAAGAAAAGAATATCTCAGAAAGAAAGATGATATTTGCTCTTTTTTTTTTACATAAAAATCGTAATGAAATTGTCGAAAATCAAATCAATAAAATAGTAATTCTTAATAGATGATTTGTAATAGAAAATATTTTGATATTTTCAAGTAATTGAATTTCAAAATGAATGAAATATAAATAGGAATCATAGAGGGGCGGATGTAGCCAAGTGGATCAAGGCAGTGGATTGTGAATTCACCATGCGTGGGTTCAATTCACGTCGTTCGTCCGTGAATTTTTTTTTTTTTGTGAAGATGAAGAAAGAAATTCGATTTACTACGGTGATTTATTATTTAAAAATCCGAGGCAGGACACATACTCATCGTCCGAAAATGAGGGCACGAAAGAAGGATTCGGATTGAGTTTTCCGTCCTCTTCCATTCTTGACGTGTCGTCACTCCCAGTCAGTTTTGTTGCCAATGACTGTTTAAACTCAAGGCATCAGTTGCATATAATTTGAGTATTAGAATAAATTAAGCTATTGCAATATATTGAACTTGCAACTAGGAAGCAAGAATATCTTACTGCTTCATGCATGGCCTGTACAGTTCTAATTTCCTTCCAAATATCACTAGGTGGCTTTGAAAGTACTGAAACTTGCTTTTCCTTTTTCGACTTAGATGCTTCCATACGAGCTCTACTTCCTGCCTCATCAATAAGATCAATAGCTTTATCGGGAAGATATCTATCTGGAATATATCTCGCCGATAGATGTACCGCAGCATTTATGGCCTCGAGAGTGTATGCACATTTGTGATGATCCTCGTACTTTTCACGCAAACCCAACAGTATCTGAACTGCATCTTCCTGAAAAATGATTAAACACACATCATAATGTGGAAAGACTCAGACAAAATAGTAGAATTAACATGAATATGTGCCGTCTCCTGTACGCCTAAAGAGGTCATATTAGCACCTCGCTTGGTTCATTAATGAACACAGGCTGAAATCTTCGGGCCAATGCTTTGTCCTTCTCAAAATGCAATCTGAATTCATCCATTGTTGTAGATGCAATACACTGCCACAGACAAAAAAACAAGTGCATGCAATTCAAATATCCACCTAAGATGAAGGGGCAGGTACTGAAACTAGAGCTTATTATTAGAGCATACAAGCAAATGTTATATGTCTCCTGTCCTGAACAATGAATCAACTAAAATGATATCGAACTACATAATAGAGAAGCAAGCGTCACACATAAACTTTCACCTGCATTTCACCTCGTCCAAGTGATGGCTTCAATAGATTGGCTATGTCCAGACCAGATCCCTTATTTCCTTTTCCAACTACGCCGGAGCCGATAAGTGTGTGGACCTCGTCAATGAAGAGAATTATATTCCCTGAAAGGGGGCCCACATCAAGCTAAGCCATGATCTGAAAACATAGGCCTTACATATAAGCCAAACAGGCGCTCACCTGATTTCTTAATCTCCTTTATTAACATGGTAACACGTCCCTCCAATTCACCTCTCTCCTTTGCACCTGCTATTAGCAGACCAACATCCAAGGACAATATGCGCTTTTTCTGGCCAAAAGAAAAAAATATTGATAAAACAAACTTCAGCAAGAAACACCGTTACGTATAAAACACGTATTGGCTCTCGGAATACTCCAGAGAGACTTAATAATTGGAAAAAAGAAAATCATTCCTATAGAGGAAACTCACCATAAGAAAGGACGGAATATTTCCATCAGCAATACTTATAGCCAGCCCTTCTGCAATTGCCGTTTTCCCAACACCAGCTTCACCAAGAAGAATTGGATTACTCTTGGTTCTTCGGCAAAGAATTTGAATGATCCTCTGTATTTCAGTGTCTCGACCAATTACAGGATCAATGGATCCACTGCTAGCACGGGCGGTGAGATCCACACAGAAAAGGTCAAGGGCTCTTTTCTCTGTTAAAAACCAGTATATTTCCGAGTGATTTACCATGTCTTAGAAATATATTAACTGAAGGCATTGGTAAAAAAGGCAATATTGATATTTACCTCTTGCCAATTCAGGGGATTTAGATCGAGTGGTTTTTTCGGGAAAGAGTTTCTCACGAGATTTTTTGAAAGCAGGGGAAGATGGTTCTCTTCCCTCTTTGGCAAGCTCCCCTAAAAGTCTGGAGACTGCCATAGCAGCTAAACGATTCACATTTACCCCTAATCTGAAATCATTTTAGTCTAGTTCAAGATATAACAAATGCAAAGCTTTACAGAATCGTACCAACTCCAACTTAATAGTTTACCAGATAGACTTGATATAATGCCATGATTATCATGTGAAACAACTGCATGGACTTGCTTTTAAGCAAATCCTATATTCTAAGGAAAAGGACCAAATACAATAGGAAAATGGTGCCAATATAAGCAAATAGGCACATTGACGAGGTTAGCTTTCAAAAATGAAAAAAACGCTAAGATCCTAAGTATTCATGCTTCATTATACACAATGCATGCAAATGCAGAAGTAGACAGACACGATACACATTCACCACAGACATCTTAAATGCTCAAATTGTATAACTGTATTTAAATATACCGGCAAACTCATGAAATGCACTTCTAGAGAGAGAGAGAGAGAGAGAGAGGGGGGGGAAAAACCCAACATATAAACAAACAAGGGACAAGCTTGTGCTTCAACACATTGTCAAATAAATTAATAGATTAATTGTCAGAAGTCAAAGTAGTATTCATATGATAATTCTATCAAATTCAGATAAACACACCAGACTACATTTACCAAAGTGACATTGACATATGCAACTAATAAGGAAATTGTATATGCACACAGATCCATCAAATTTAAAAAAAAAAAAAAAATACCTCTTCAGCACACGATTGACACTGCCATCATCAACTGTAAACAACCCAATTGCAATATGCTCCGGTGCTATGAAATTATACCCCATAGTCCTTGAGTACTCAACAGCAGCCTCAAAAACACGCTTCGCCCCGGTAGAAAATGGCACATCCGTCGCCGAGGCCTCTGACTGCTGTGGACTCCCACCATTTCCGTCGTTCCGATTATCTCCCTGCGACAAACTCTGCACAGCTTCTCGTGCCACGTCAATGGTGATGCCGGATCCCAAAAATCCACCGGTGGCACGATCCTCTGCGATGAGGCCTAGCAACAGGTGCTGGGTGTAAACCATGTCTCTGCCTAAAGTCTTGGCCTCCTTTTGAGAGAACATCACCGCTTTGATCGCTCTCTCCGTGAACCTCTCGAAGATTCCAGAAACCACGAAGAACGAGCGTTTTGGTTTCTTCACAGGTATTGAAGTGTTCCATTGTTGCGCGATCGAGATTCCGAAGTAGGACGAAGCGCTGCTGGTGCTGCAAGCATTTGTGGGAGCTGCAGTATAGGAAGAAGATGGAGGGCAATTTGGGGAAAAGGCGACGACCTTTTGGCACCGGGGGTGGGTCTCCGATGAAGAAACACGGCGGTGCGGGCCGGGATTCAGCAAGGAATTAACGGAGAGCGGCGGCGAACATGATAGCTCCATTAAACTATAATTATATATATATATATTGGTATATGAAATTATTTACAACAAAATATAGTACAAATTAATACGTATGTGTATGGAGCAGAAGAAGAGAATTTATATGTCGAATATCAAATTGGGAGTTTACACATAAAAAGTCCCTGGAAATGAGAGATTCAGAGAGGATATTTGGTGGTTTGGGGGTGAAGAAGAAGGAAAGAAGAAATCGGAGGAAAGGCACTTTATGAGATTTTTTATTTTTTGTTTTATTATTATTATTATTATTATTATTATTTAAAATAAGATAATAATCAAGTTTACTGGCGATTACACTTGACTTGGATCAATTTACTTTTCTCGAGCACAATGGCATTTAGCACGGGTTTTATCGACCAAAACTTGGATTTATCCCCTTCTTTTGATGGATGGCTCATGAGTTTTTAGTGGTCAAAGTCCAAGTACTGTGGAAAGAAGTCTAATTTAACTCTGGTTCTTGAGTTTTTGGTGGTTAAAAAAACAGTGTCCAAATAAACCAACCGTGAAGAATGACAATTTATTAGATGTATACGAGTACGTTCATTTTCTTATATGAGATTGTATATATAAATTTTGTACGAGGATATTTGTATCGTATATGAATGAATGTTACTTGTGACGATATATGAATATTTTTGCGCACACTTAAAAGAGTTGTGTGATAGTAAATAAATATTATGTTCGATAATGCATATTAAATTTCAATAAACTCACATAAAAGTTGTTGTTGTTGGTTATTTTGAATAATCAACCAAAAAAGAGAATGGTTGTTTATTTCAATTCATATAAAAAAAGATATTCAACTTATACATAAAATATAAAGCAATTTTGTAGTATAAGTTTGACATATACTTTGAATTTTATGGAATTCGTAGAGAGAGTTGTACTAAGCACGTAATCTAGGTATGAACAAGTATGATAAACCAAGACGCCAAAAGTAAGGAATGGCTTCCAAGGAAAATTGAATGAATTCCAAGATAAATGTAGAAAGAAAAGAACAATTCGTATACATTCCCTTAGTGATAGTGAAAAGAAACAAAACATTTTCAACCTAATTTTAAACTGGGCCTAGAAATATCATAATTTAAATTTTAAGAACATAATTATTCATTCTTATTTGTTCATTTTTTCTAATATTCGAGTTTAGATTTCCGATACTTAGTATTGAGATTTCAATTCTCAGTTTGTTTTAAAATTTAAATTTTCAATATTTAACAAACAACTTGTTACATATAACTTAACATTCATCTTTTTTTAATTGCATTATCATTACATTTAAATAATTATATACAATATAAAAATACATAATCAACACTTTTCAAATATGAGTTGACATTAAATTTAATATTAAAAAAAATATATTTTATCTTATCTCCAAACATGATTTGATATCTTCAGTAAAATTTTTGAATAAAAATTAAAAATTTATGAATCTACGGTAAACAAAATGAAACTTAATCCAAAAGAACCCCTGTCCACTCTAACTTAATATAATAAACAAAGAGACAAGTGAATCAAATAAATCACAGTAAATAATTCCGATGCGACACAAACTTTATTGGGCTTACTAATAAGTATCAAGACAAGCAAACTAAATAAATCACACTAAAAATCCAATATCACGCCCTTAGTTTTAAAGTTGAGATCTTTAATTTCAAACACACACTATTTCATAGGCCACCACGAGGTACAAAGAATACTATCAGTTGTTCCAAGTTCCAACTACAATTTAAATGCAATTTTAATTTATGCATAATTGGTCAATAACATAACAAGCGAAGGAAATTGGTAGAACCAATTCATTAATATAAGAAATTCTATATTCTGTAGAGCAGTAGAGGCCTATTGAAAAATAGTAAACCACACTGACATAATGAAATACAGTTAAAAAGGTAATAAGCAGTTCTAATCATGGATATAATAAAATATCTGCGACTGCTTGCCAGATACAGCTCAATCACTTTCGAAGACTAATCAACTCCATTGCACTAATTATGTTGAGCATATTCTATTTTTGTCAGCTAATTGTTACTATTTGCGTATCGCACAGGCCTAAAATCAGTAACAATAATAAAAGTATTAGTGCAAGGAATCAAAAAGTATAGGTAAATACAAGAGAGAGATATGTTACCCAGTGTGATGTGACACGTTAAACCACTTTGTTTTTGATATTTTAATATATATTTTTTATAATCATGATAGTTTAACAAATATTCATAAACTTTTATGCAATATCAATGTAATACTTTTATATGTTCTCAATGTGAAACCACAGCAATGCTGGAGACTCACTCGTAACTATATTAAATCTTAAAATCCCGATTTTGTCCATTTCTTGATCTTAACTATTGATGCATGTATCTGAATTATTAACCTACTAACAATAATTGGTGCACACCATAAATGTAACATAACAGAGAGGTATCAAAGTAATAAACCAACTGGCTATAAATCCAAATCCATTTAATTATTTTTCAAAAGGGGATTGTATCAAAATGAAGCTTAATTTCATGGTGAAGCACTTGCATGAAAATGATGACATAATATCATTTGTAAACTGGTCACATTTTGCTGCGATGCTTAATAAAAACTGCATTACCGACCAGCAGTTTCAACAGACCCCCCCCCAAAAAAAAAAAAAAAAACTACTTTTACTGGATTAGTTGAATTCACGAACTAAGTGCGAACATCCAAGACATGAAAGATAGCACTGAAAATTAGTGTTTACAAATGCAAATTTACTTTTGATTCTGCATATAGAAACCAGAATCTAAAAACAACGGATGGATGGATGGATGCTTTAAACTTTTGATTTCACTACTGCTTTGACTTTTGCAAACAAATAAAACACACCGACTTGTGATTTTCAACTGTTTGTAGCTGTTCTTACGATAAATCACCTCTTCTAACCGCAGAAGTTTTTGCAAACACTTCCCAATAACAATACATTTTCCGACACATATACAACGCTCTCAGTGGAAGCAGAGCATGAATAATTACAACTTCCAAGACAATAAGTGTATGAAGTACCTTCGTCAATTACAATCACAACCTGCAGTCAGCTTCAAGGTTAACTCAGCAGATGTTGAAGGAATGGTAAACTCTGCAACGTTACTTTTGGCTTTTGCCAAGTCATTTCTGTGCACAAATTGAACCGGACCCAGAATCCAGTGTAATTTGCTTCGCAGACAAACTGGGTCTCGACTAAAATTTCCAAATACCGAACCTATCCTTCAAATCAATAAAAATGGAAACAACCCATAGAAACTGAAATTCAACAGCTTTCAGAACAATCAACTTGGCTCCATAGTTTATCCGCATAAGCCTTTTCGTCTTCCTTTTCCTGAGTGACGTATTGGGCAGTTTCCAAAACCTCCTCTTCTTCCTGTTCGACAATTTCATCTTCCGTAAAATCATCACCAGCAGCACTACAAGCCAAGATAGCTTCATTTAGTTCTCTCTCTTCTTTCAAAGCTTCCCTTATTGCCTGTGCTGTAGCAGGCTTGTCGGCTCGTCTGTATTTCGGTGGAGGCACGACAAACGGCAAAACAATGTCATCCAAGTTTCTATTATATTGTTCGACACGGCCTACTGCGTCTGGTGGCGGAACAACGAAGACGATACCAAGTTCGTAGTTAGAAATATGGAGTCTGGAACCTAGTACGGAATTTATTCTCGCATTCCCGTTTGATTGTCTGTCTGAAATCGGACGTCCCCAGGCCGCGGCACTGAAGTTGTGCGATCCACTGTAAACCCACCCAAAGGAAGACCCATCCTTCTTAGACATGAACCGTCTTCGCCCCACCTGCAGTGGGGTCAATTAATTCATATAATAATAATAATAATAATATTTAAGGTATATATAAATTTAAATTATCTGAATATGTTCTCGCACTATAAAACTTATTGAAAAAAGAATATATATAAATATATATATATATATATATATATATATATATATATATGTATGTATGTATGTATGATATATATATATATATATATATAACAAATAATTTTTATTTTTTAGGGAATCAGGATTATATACAAATATAATAGGACCCCTCAATTTTTTTAGTGGGGTTTATATTTTATACACTAAAAAGATTTCAAATCTCGCATGCCACCTGCTCACAAGATTCATTATCTTAAACTATACATATGGTAAAAATTTGATCCATACCAAGAGAGCAGAGGGAGAAAAAGAGATAATGCGTAAGGTGAAAGATGAAGTAAAGCTACCATTACAACATTAAAGGACAAAAAAAATGCACTTTCCAAAAGAGCCCGGTAACCGTGAGTAAAATGTAGGCATTAATCAAATAAGAGCTCTCTACGTCCCTTTTAGTTACTGAAAATTTAGTACCTTGACATGCATAGGAAACCCAACTCTGTCACTCGGATAAGGAATTGCATCATGGAGTATGCCAACCTTTTCCAACCTCTGCCATGTTTTCTGTAAAAACAGACAGTTAATATATTGCTTGTTCTAGTTATGTCAATGACCAACTAACAGTGTACCATACACCAGATATGAAAGAAACTCTTGTTTAGATACTGTTATATTAAATTCATGGTTAGATATTAGAATAGATACTGTTAAATTAAATTAATGGTTAGACATGTTAGTTTATAAAACAAAATATTTATTCAGTATAAAAGGATAAAAATGGATATTTTCCAAGAGCTCATTAGAAAAGACTACAATTTGTAGCTTATTCCTTACAGGAGCTTATTAGGCTGAATAAGCTACTAGGAGTTTATTGGGAGTTCTTACCAAACATTTTAAAAAAGCTTATTGGGAGGGAATAAGCTATAAGCTCCTCCAAAAGCTCAACCAAGCAGGGCCATTGTTTGGATTTTTCTTTCCATCTACCGTCTAGGGAAGGCAAATAATCAAGCAAACAAAAACAGTATAGTATTTTATCTTTTAAAATACAACTCCACCCTCCAACCCTAGACAAATTAAATATTATAAGGAAGAAGGTACGTAATAGTTTCAAATATACCCTGAGAAAATCCCCACATAGATTATCTTTTAATAGTTTAATCCTTAAACATCTATGAACTAATGAAAAGGGAGCCAGACAAAGGGCAATTCCATTACAGAGGAGTTCAAGTTTTGCTACCTGTGAAAAGCACAAGAGGAACCTCGAATCCATGATTCCACTTCTGTTGCTCTTCACTCTCTCAATGCTCGGGAAGATAATACTAATGGAAGGGTTCTTGAGCTCTTGACTAGCACTCCAACAGCCCCACTGACAAACAAGTGCAGGAACCACTCAATACAAAGGCAATATGGTAAAAACATAATCTTATTGGTTATATGGTCTTACTTCTGGATCGGATTCCTCGGAGTCGGAAAATAGCACCGATTTTTTTCCTGCCGCTGCTGAGAATGCAGCTAGAAATTGCGCATTTACACTTCCAACTGAGGACGAACCTTCGAAAAGAAAGGAAATGTGAAATCAAGATTAGATAGCGAGGTAATTCATTCTGAAAAGCATAAAGTTGCATAAGACTATACCTACACTCACCAAAAAAGAACTCTGATTCCAAATGTTCAGGCCACTTATACTGACACAAAACCTGGGAATAAAGAGACGTGAAGAAATCAGCATGAAAGACGACTTATTTCGCAAATTGAAACTAAAAACAAGTAGAATAAGTGAACATTGAAAGTATTCAAAACATCACATGACAAATTAACCCAAAATTGTTCAGCAAGTTTACCTCTTTAAGTCTCCAGAGCCCTGCATACCTCTGACTTAATGCAACAAGGGAGCATATTGCAGAAACATGTTCAAGTTGGGTAACTTCCGAAATAGTAGAAAAAGAAGGGCCCTGCAAAGGCAAAACAACAGCACTTTATGCTTCAAGTAAGAGAAAAGAATCCTAAGTAGTTCAGGAAAGCGATGATGAATAAACCAAATTTGAAATTGGGATCATACCGAGTACACATAAAGAATCAGTTTTACTTTCTTGCTACTTCCTTCTAAAGCAGTTGCAAGGATTTCCTTAGGATGAATATATGCAGAAAATGCGAAAAGGCCCATATCTGAAAGTGGGGCCACCCATTTTGCAATATCCCGCGGTAGAAACCCAAGTTGAACAAAATCTAGAGCAAGAAGAAAGTAGAATGTTACTCGACATGGTTATAAAAAGATCTTTTTAGCAAAGTTATTCTTAAAATCAATCCAAAAGATCCAACACCCAAACATATCATACTTATTTCACTAAAGTTCAAACCCAACCACCTAATAACCCAAAATTAACCTTATTCCTTATAATTTCTTAATTATATTTATCCCACATGAACCCAAAATTCAAGCACCTTCCTTTTAAACCCAACCCCACTCATAGATAGTTTGTATGCAGTTGAATTGTGTCTTCCTTGTTGTGGCATACAGATTTATTATTATGCATCTCACATGCATAATTCACTAAATTACTCATTTGTTTTGTCATTAAAAACTATATTATTTGAAGGAAAATAAGAATTTTACTAGTGTTCTACATGAATTCATCTTTCAGTTTCAATTGGAAGTTATTAGATTTCATTGTTGGGCTTTTTTTCTAAGGATTATTGGAGTATTAAGACTTCAGTATACAACTTTTTCATGTTTTGAATCTGTCATTGCGTGACCGTGGGCTTTCCCGATCTTGGGCTCCGTCTAATGGACCTTCTCCTCACGAGCTTTCCACACGAGCCCCATATCACAGACTTCCCACCCCTGGAAGTGGGTTTCATGCCTTCCCCCACGCTCAGTCCCACTAACTCCAGGCTAAGTACTAGAGTCTAAGAGTGTGAGTACCAATTGGTCTACGCACTAACAGACTCGAAAAGGGAAGATGTTTATTACTTAAAGTCATAATACTCCAATGATCCTTAAAAAAAGGATCCAACAATATAAATCCTAATTGAAACTGAAAGACTAATTCATGTAAAACACTAGCACAATTCTTATTTTCCTCCAATAATCTAAATATATCATGACAAAACAATTGAGTAACTTAGTAAATCATGCATGTGAAATGTTTATAGAAAAAATTGTTAAGAAAACCCTTCTGTCATATGTGAGTTTTATTGTTATATATTCTAGTCCACGTCATCATTGATTCCTCTATCGCCCCTGATCAAGGGCCTTTATTAAATATTACAGATAATAAAACTTAAGCATCTCCAGTGTTAGATATTATGCTAGGACTAGACAACCAACCAATTAGGTCAACTATAAAGCTTAAGTGACACCATTTAACTGAAACCAAAATTCAATTCTTAAGATGAGTGAAAAGTGAAAGAATAAAGTCTAGTTACTTAATTATCCAATGCTGGAAATTTTACCTCCCACAGATACATCTTCTGGGTTAGGAATAAGTACACTCACAGCATTCCCATCAGCTGGTATATTTGTATCTCTCCTCAAAACAACCTCTGACATCCCGTCCATGTTTTCATGACATTTTTCAAGAAACAATGCCAACTTCTTTAAATGCTCTCCATTATAATCGGTCGACACACGATAGATATGGCTAGTACCAACTACAGATGCTTCAACAGAAGATAGAAAATTTGCACCACACGACTCTAGCTTGTGATTGTTACCCTGAGATAAGAATGGAACCAAATATTCAACGAACAGAGAATTCGAAAAGTATATTCTTAAGTTTCACTTCAGCAGGAAACTAAATAAAACATGTAGAAGTCACAATGTTGAATGTTCATCATATGATAGGAGTTTTAAGCCATTGAAAAACTTAAAGTGCTCTCTGAAGAGCTTACCCAAACTCAAATTATTCATAGATACCCAAAAATATGTCAAACTTAAGTAACTAAGGCCTTGTATGGTTATGTTTCCATCTTCAGTTCCCAGTTTTTTCAGTGTTAGAAAATAAAGTTTGAGAATTTATCGATTTTGGTGTGAAAATTGAGATTATGTTTGGGTCAGTAATTTTGAAATAATTTCTTATGTATATAGTAAATTGAAAGATGCAAGTAGTGGGGTCCACTTTCAATATTTTAAATTTAAATATGTAATATGAAATTGAAAATGATGATTTCCAATGAAAAAGTTACAAACAACCAATATTTCATATTTATAAATAATTGGAAAATGCAAATAGACACTTGGAAATGAAAAAATGAAAACAAACAAGGCCTAAGTGTCTATGATATCTGATTTTATCTGACAACCCTGGGATTGCTAAAAGAACATGCAAGAAATCTTCAGAACCCTGAAAGCCAAAAGGCCTAGGAGTTTATACATAGCAAATCAAGTTACATAAGAAGCTTTGACAGAAGAAAATCAAGAAGCATAGACTATCAAAACTCGACATTATAATTAGAGGGAAATTGAGATTGAAATTATCCAACACAATTCATCATCAATCGGAGGACAACAGCAGTTACTCACCACCAAACGGTTTTTTGATTCATATACATATTGACTTCTCTCCGTATAAATTCCTGGCACAGAAGTAACCAAATACCCAGCAGCTCCTTTGAAATCATATTTGATCAACTCCAAAATCCAGTGGGCCTGGCTAGGCACATCCGCTACGAGAGATGACATAAATCCGGCTAACTGAGCAGCAAAATCACATTTTGAATCTATATTGATTTCCCCAAGGGATAATTGGGAGAAAAGAGATAAACAGTTAGGAATACTTGATCGTGGGAAGTCCTGCCACCAGACTGTATTTGTTATACGATGCCACTGCAGAAAGCCAAATACAAAAGGAACAAACTCTCATTAACTAAGATACATTTTACAAAATGGTCTATAAAAAGAAGCCTTCTTTAAAATGTATACAGATTTGACAACTAACAAAAATTTTCTTTATCATTATCTTGTATTAAAATAAATTGACACATAAAAGCTGTAAGTGTAACTGAACAATTATTGCTTTCTACTATTTGAAAAAAAAAAGTGAATATCTTTCCCCAGTAATATAATAAAACTCAAATACGTCAAGAACAAAATCCGAACCTGTTTTTCCACCAAATTTGCGGATGTGATGACAACACGCAGTCTATCTTCTCTTTGCAACACAAATAGCTTCGGATGATGGCAACCAATGCCCAAGTTCTTTCGATCATTATTAAAAGCTATAGCTTCAGGAAATGGAGGATACCTATTATTGTAAATAGGCTACATTACATAACTCTTCTTTACTCTCATGCATCGGCAATTTATGATCCTACAAAATCGAAAAAGTCTAAGAATGTAACTTACACCACAGTTAAGTTCGGAAAATCTGGGAATGGCACTGATGTCCTTTTATTCGGATCTGAACTCCAACACCTTTCAGTGCTGTGACAAGCAATTGTCACTGGGAGATGATAAGGAATCTTGCAGTAATTGAGAAACCTACACAAAAGCTTCGAATGAAATGATCACGCATATAAGACACAGCAAAACTAAACGAGTATAGTTAACCTTCTACTTTGGCTTACCATAATATGTCGCTAGTAAATGTTGCAATGAAAACCCGTATGAGGCTTTCAATGGGATGAAAAAGCTCTGGCAACGAAACAACATCGTCTTTCCCCGCTATTTCTTGACTCCCAAATTCAAGACGGTTCAGATAAAACTTATTTCCAGGTGGCAGAACACAACCACCACAATTTTCATCATCAATCAATTCTCTAAATTGAGAATAATCAGTAGGATTATAATTTGCAACATCAGTGTTCTCGATATCAATAAAATCAAAGTCAGTGTGCTTTAAAGTGTCGGCATTAGCAGCAGCGACATCGTTTGAGCTCTTGGTCTCAGTGCTTTCCTCAGAGATTACTATTATTTCTTTCTCAGGTTCAACAGCTTCAAATTCCCTCGAGTACACCCTCTTTCTCTTATGACATCCAATTTGAAGCCCGCTATTTGAACAAAACCCAAACCCACTGTCCAAAAACAAATCTGACAAATTCTTGCTTACATTTCCGGAAGAAATATCGATTTCCTTTTTCCAGTTCGGAACATTACACTTCCGAATATAAGATATAGGATCATTGCTACACAACATATTTCTACACCAATTCAAATATACACTCGTGTTATCTAACACTCTGCTACGTCTCAATGTAAAACTAGCCTGTTTTGACAGTTGACTCAAACTTCTATAATCAACCTCCTCCACAAAAACAGCTTTTTCCACCAAAAATCCGATGCTCGCCCCCGGCTCGCAAGCTCCTTCATTCCCACAAACGAGAGAAACCAAATCACCAACCTGCAACTCAACAACTCCACTAACCTTGACTCCATTCACGAAAGCCCCATTCGTTGAGGCTTTTGCCCTAAAATTAGTAAAAGAATCGTTGCATCTAATGTAACCGAGAAACAAACCATCCGACAAATAAACCCTCTTCTTCGAAGAATCAAAGTACAATTGACAATGCCTCTTACTGACTCTACGGTCACTGAAAATAAAATCACACAATTTTGATTTGCGGCCAACGGTGTAGGGTTTATAGGGTTCGAGACGAAGGGATTCACAAAATTTATCAGTGGAGCTTGAAAGTAGAGGGAGACCAAGGGCTCTGACATTCAGTATTGCTTCTTTAACAGTGATTTTCTTGGGTTTTTTGAACGGCAGCGTCGGAATTTTGAATTGTTGCCGTCTTTTTCTGTTTTGAAAAGAAAAGGCAGAATCTGCAGAATTGTTCATATTACAAACAAATCCATATGAATTAATGGTAAAACTGAATGCACAGAATTAGGTGAAATAGAATTATGAATTTTCTTCTATAAATGAATCAAATCAACGAAGAAGCAAAGGGAGGTTTCGGTTGAAATTTTCCCTCCAAATTGTATAGTTTACTGCTATTGGGCTTTTGTATTTTCATTTTGCGTCTCGGGGCTTTTGAGAATAAAAAGGGCCTATGTTCTATTCAACCACTACGTACGCCAGGTGTAATGTTCATTAACTTTTATTATTTTATTATTTGTACTTTTATGGGTTAGATTAGATATTGATATTCCAAAAGTTGATGAGAGAATCATCATTTTTAGATTAATACTGTAACAGATGTGTTTGAAAAGATAAAAACAAATTTCTTATAAAATTGATTTAAATATTTAAAAAAATTATTTTTTTCTTCTCCAAACCTTTCAAGATCAATTTCAAAATACACTTCAAAACAAAACATAATAAATGGAGGATAATAGTACAAAGATGAATGATGCAAATTTTCTCTATAATTTTCTGTATTACAATAATCACATTGTTATTTTTGTGCGTTTTTTCATCAGTTTTTTATCATAAAATTATTCATTAGGGTTCATTGTCGAGATTGTATTCGAACTGGTAATGATGAATATAAACAGGTTGTTCGGAAAAAAAATCGAACACGTCATAATTTTTGGAAAAAAAAAATGTTTGAACCAAATATTCGAACATAAATTTCAAGTTCGAAAATTTGGTTCGAACAATTTGTTTTTTGTCAAGAAGCAGAGTGTTAAAAAAAATAAATACGATTATTACATAATTGTTCTAAAAAAATCGAACACTATACATTTGTTCTAAAAAAATAATTGAACATTACACATTTGTTAGAAAAAGAAAATTCGAATAATGCTTCATTGTTCGTGAAACCAGAGTCGCTCTACGATAGCCCAAAAAAAAAATTCAATTTACTTTGGATGAACACCAATTTCACAAACATAAGTGAATTACTCTTGATGTTTGATTGCTTACTATGATCCATCTCTTACTCATGTTTTTTTTTTTCATAATTCTTAGAAAATAAATTCTTCATTTCTCGCAATTTTTCTTCTCCTTTCCTCTATATTTTTCCTTTCTACTCATTTTTTTGGCTCATTTAACGAATTTGGGGCTAAATTGCTCGCACGATTGTATATAATTTAATACATTGGATTCCATATTTTATATGTTGTTATGTTAATGTACTATTATAAATGATGTTTGTATTATTTTATTTATCTGAACTAATGTCTTAGCATCAATTCTTATAGGCTCCCCGATATCAAATGAGAATGTGACTATCGAGTCGAAAAGACATAAGTCTGCCAATAGAGTTTCAGCTTTTCGAAGCTCGGCTATGAGTGATGTCACTAGTAATATTTTATTAATTCAGCTCCAACGTTGAATTAAAATAATTTACACAAAAATTGGTAAATCTGACGTGTATGTTTGTGACTTATAAAAACTGTAGTTATTCATTCGAGGCAGCTATCTGAACCCCACAATGAACATTTAAACAATAGTTGTGGTGGTTCTAATTCAAGAATATTCGTTGACCTCACCATTGATGATCTAGTGGAAAGTATAATGGTTGATGATAGTGTTGTTGTGAGGATTTTAGTTCCGAATATTGACAATCTGGCACATGTTAATCAAATATCTTCTACTTGGAGCGTTGGTCAGTTAATTTTCAAGACTAAAAAACAACAACATACTTTTCAAATTGATTTATAGGTATTGTAATTAAAATTGATGTATAGATTTGTATTTTTATAGCTACATCTTCGGTCAAGAGAAGACCTTATACACGAAAGAAGAATGTTTCAAGTCTTCATGATGGTGCAGTCATGGATATCGACAAATCGTCCAACAGCCAAAAGAAAAGAAACTTCTACGAGTGCTGGTCAGTCATAATTTAATGAATTTTGTAATCATTTTTAGTTAGATTTTATCATAATTATTCGTTACCACGAGTATTTTCTATTTTAAACTACAGTTCTAATTAATAGACGACCCTATGTACGTAGGAAGAATATCGGTAGAGGGACCAGTAACTCAAGCATGGTAACTGATCTCACCAACAACCCAATCAGCAACAATCCACTGCCATCGGTACATATTTTTTTAAGTGTGCATTTTATATCACACTCATGAATATTCCTATCGTTATTAATATTAGTCTTACAATATGAATGGGTTAATTAATTTGTAGAGTATTGAGATATTAGATATGCGAGTTGTCGTTGTAAGTTTTGTGGTGCCATAATTTGGTTCGAGGAGAGGTCGAGCTCCCAGAATAACCCAACGAATCCAGACTACAATGGGTGTTGTAGTCTCGGCATCATTGACCTCCCCGGTTGAGGAAACCGCCTCCGTTTCTCCATGAATTGTTGCATGGAACCAACAGTAGAAGTAAACATTTTCAAGATAACATTAGATCATATAATAGTATGTTCTATTTTACGTCCATGTGGGGGAAAATTGATAGTGATATAAACAAAGGAGGTGGTCCTCCCATTTTCAGAATATACGATCAGAACTACCACCTGATTGGTGGTCTATTGTTAGAAAATGGTGGAACCCCTAAGTTTGCACAGTTTTATGTATACGATACAGAACATGAAGTTTCCCACCTGATGAATTCAATGAGGTTCTTTGAGTGAATAATAATCATAATATTTATAATTCTGCAAGTCTTGCTATTGTTTACGACATGGCTTATATTTAATGAAACTTCTTTTATGTCGACTATGTTGTGATGTAGGCAGTAATCATTGGCTAATAATCTATGTGAAGAGATTATTGACGGGTCAAATCAAATGTTGGATAACCAGTAACGAACTTGTAAAGGCATTTAGAATGGCAAGGAATAAAATGCAGGAGTGTGGTCATACTAATGTTCGGTTGCGTCTTATTGGCAAGAGGACCAATAACAATGACAAACGTACACGTAATCTTAGGTTGAACTAGGTTCCAATAATATTCATATTTTATATTAAGGGGTGAAATCTTGTGGGTTCACTCACC
The DNA here is from genome assembly GCA_014905375.1 of Phtheirospermum japonicum. Taxonomy (NCBI): domain Eukaryota; kingdom Viridiplantae; phylum Streptophyta; class Magnoliopsida; order Lamiales; family Orobanchaceae; genus Phtheirospermum; species Phtheirospermum japonicum. The sequence continues at coordinate 352,119 of BMAC01000092.1, forward strand.
CTCCATGTTGTCTTTTAGTTATTTAGATTCATTAGAAAATTGCATGAGTTATTAAGTTCATGAGAATATTTGCTCTATTAGCTATAAGAGTAAAATACCATATATATCTAATAATGACATTTATCATTTTCTGGTGAATTTATTTTCAAAAGTCATTAATGATTTATAGTTGAATATGGTTGATAAAATCAATTAATATGCTTGATGATATTTGATGTAACATTCGATGAGAGCATTTTTTTTTTCTATTATATGAAATCAATATGTCACTAGTTGAATTAAATATGACAAATATGAAAGTTTATGTGATATATCTATTTGTGGCTCCCAGTGAGAAGTCTCCACCAAAAGTTAAGAAGTACCGATATGTGTAATCACTCCACCACATGTCAAGATGGATAGTGAATGTTGATAACATATCAAATAAAAATACAAATTTGTCACAATTTGTTAGTAATTGCACAATCCACAATGTTCTTAGCATTAGGGAGAGAATAGATATATCTCATGGTAAACACATAAAATGCATAAATAATCCTCACAAAATTTTAAAGCAAACCTGAAGTTTGTATTGAAAATTTACATTTCAAATTACTAACTGTATAAGACTATCAATAGTTTTCAAGGTGAAAGGCTTCAACTTGAAATATATATATTTAATCATAAATAGGATTAAGATGACATGCCTGAAGCATGACAATAATTGATTCCAATATTTTTCCTTTAATGGAATGGTTATCTGTGATGGTCTTTTTATTAAGCATTATATTCTAGTAGAGTAAACAGACATAACAGATCTTAAACCGTTGAAGAGGTTAAGGTATCTGGTGATAATTCTAGAAGATCTCGATTAATTATATCTATATAATGGAATAAATTAGAATCAATAAGAAAATTAGTCGACTATATTTATACTCATGAGCTCAATGACAGTGGGGGTGCTATTTCGAATTTAAATCTAAGTTATTGACACAATCTTTTGACCAAGATTGAACATGCAATCTTGTAGATTGCTATATGTCAGACTAGAAACTCATTCATATGAAATTATATTGTCAATAATATTTAAAAATATATTTGTACGTGGTGGATGATATTAAAACTTGAATTTCATTCAACTAACAATATAGAACATGATCATAAATGTAATGAAGTCCTTGAAGGATTTTGATACGCTTGAATCATATTTAAGACATTGTTAGTTAATATGATGAGATAGACATTACACTTTTTTTCCGTTAATTGATGTCCTGTCTCATTTTCCTAGTAAGTTTTTTTTTTTAATGAGGAAATATTATGTTCGTATTCAAAGAATAATATACTCTTTTACTTTAATCAAGATTCTTTCCATTTAGATTCTTCCTTGAAAGGTTTTTGACTAGGCATATTCTGTAAATGATAATGATGTATAAACATCAACACTTGGCATAAAACTCATAAAGAGTTAATACTTGGTTAAGCATATTGTTGAGAATTTTATTCTTGGCAACCTTTTTTTTTTTTTAGTTGTTTGCCTTCTTGGGCCCAAAATAAATTAGGACTCTAGATTTGTTTTATAAATTATGTTTTGGACTTATTTTGCTTGTTTACCAAGATTAAGATTCTTATCTATTTAAGACAAGTAGAAGACACAAGAGAAACACGGATTTAACGCACAAGGAAAAGAAGAACGCAGCAAGCGAGGACGAGAAGAACACGAGTAAGTGAAGGACTTGAAGCCACAATTCCAAACCCGTAGATTTTTGAAGTTGCGTAACCAATGGAGAAGATCATCACAAACTTGGCGATAAGTATTTTAGTATCAAGTGTTGATACTAGTCTTTTCCATATATTACTTTGTATTTGTATTTGATCTTGAACGATTTAAAAGTAATATAGTTTTCGGGTTTGAACGCCCAAGTTCACAAGCACGTTTGCTTGTGGACGAAATTTAAATTGTTGTGTTCAAAGTATTTTTATTATTCCGCTGCTTTTGGTTATATAAACTGTTTGATGTTAATACAGGTGTTGTAACACCAGTCTTAACATTTGTTCTTATTTTGTTATTTACAACTCTGAAATTGTTTGATGTTAGTTCAGGTGTTGTAACACTGAACTTAACATTATTTTATTGATACTTATTTCAACAATCATAGGTTCTATAAATCTACATATATTATATTTCAAAGTCTGAAAATATTAATTGAAGAGAAATAGACATTGAACATGAGAACTACTATCGATTGAAGCCAAGGAAGCAACTATTATTATTTTTTTCTTCGACCATTTTTTTGTCCTACAGAATTTTTTGGTAAGATTTTAATGAGATAACACTTGTCAATATAAATTTGAAAGATATTTCGTGTATCACACAACTCAAATGAAAAACAATATAAAGGTGACAAGACAAAACATATTTCTCCCAAAGTTCTTCTACACACATGATCTTCAGAAGATCTAGTGGAAACATCGATATTCAACAAATTCTATCATGGGGTAATTTGGTGGGCTTATTGACGAAGACATTGCTAACATCATCGTTGAGAAGATTGGTACACAAAATTTACATGCATCCACTTAAAGATCTACAATGATGATTTTCAGAGGGAGTCGTTATACTAATTTCTTTTAACTCGGTCTTGTGCAACTGTTTTTTCCTAACAAGGTTTTTATGAGTCAGAATTTTAAGGCCATTCAAGGAGATATATTGTAATTATATATATTGTATTTAATGAATGATAAACTTTAATTTTGTACTTATAAATAGAGACATCTCATTCTCATAATAGGATTATGACATCTCGTTCTCATAATAGGATTATTCCTTATCGTTTTCTCATCAATATTTTTTTATTCACTTTAATTTATAATATTATATTAATTTCCATCATATACTACACGCTTTTCTTAATACAAGGATAATACACATGGGTCATGACAATTACTCAGTATAATAAAATAAGAAGAACAAAATGAGATTTTAGAGCAAATAGTTCGTAGGAGGTAAAAATGACCCATTTCTATCAATAGATGAGTGGTCTCTCGTATGATCAACACTTTTTGTGATTTTGCGATAAGAATATATAAATGTATCACAAAAAATGATAAAAGTATTACACAATATAATTATTGTATTACACATTAAAATATCAATAACAAATGTATGTTAAAGTATCATAATAAATGTTACATGAATATTTATCATAAATATGGACATTCATGTAAACACATACTTAAGAGTGCAAGGTGATTAATGTTGGAAAATAATGAAGAAAATTGTTTATTTTTTTAGACTTTTTATTCAAATGGTGTTTGGATAATCAAGTCTTGTAACTCTTAGTCTAATGGAGGTGGTGGTGGAGTGTAACACTCAAATTCAATGTGTATTGAATTGTGTAACTCCCCCATTATAGGTCTTTATGTGCAAGTTTGGAAGGTTATGTTCTTAAGTAGTCGTAATAAAATAATCACAATAACGACAACGAACCACATAATTCCTCATATTGCATAAGAATAATTCGTGCATATTGATCAAAAGTTCTTTGGCTTCTTGCATTTTTGGTGATAAGGTTCAGGCATGATTGTCAGTTCGTCGGAGATGAAAGGTAATCCAGTTTACCCGTCTTATCCTGGGAAACAGACGTCCGGAATAGGGGACGAATCTGTTTTAAGGAAAACGTGTTCTACACGTGATTTGGGTTTTATATATGCATTTTCGATTTCAATTTTTACTTTGTAAAAATGATTGACGATTTGTATTAGAAGATATTCCTATTCGATTTATAATAATATTATTTTGCGAAAAGTTTCCCTACAATCTTAAAACAGATTCGTGTTGTCTTCTAATACAAAATTCAAGTTTGATGACCGAATCAAATTAGATCCTCATCGAATATTCATTAATGCAACTGTGTGCTCGGTTTTTAAATACTGTTCAAGGGTTTGGTAATCATATTGCATAAGAATAATTCGTGCATATTGATCAAAAGAATAATTCGTGCATATTGATCAAAAGCTCTTTGGCTTTCTTGCATTTTTGGTGATAAGGTTCAGGCATGACTGTCAGTTCGTCGGAGACGAAAGGTAATTCGGTTTACCCGTCTTATCCTGGGAAACAGACGTCCTGAACGAATCTGTTTTAAGGAAAACGTATTCTACACGTGATTCGGGTTTTATATATGCGTTTTCGATTTCGATTTTTACGTTGTAAAAATGATTGACGATTTGTATTAGGAGATATTCCTATTCGATTTATAATAATATTATTTTGCGAAAAGTTTCCCTAAAATCTTAAAACAGATTCGTGTTATCTTCTAATACAAAATTCAAGTTTGATGACCGAATCAAATTAGATCTTAATCGAATATTCATTAATGCAATTGTGTGCTCGGTTTTTAAATACTATTCAAGGGTTTGCTAACCAAATGTGAATTAGTATAAACACAGTGGGTCTAGTGTAACAGCTTGCAATCATGAGATTCAATGCTTTAAAACGTTCCCGATGGATACAACTTCTTCTAAAACTCAAATTCTTGACATCATCAAAATCCAATAATTATTGAGAAAAAAAATTAAATTTTGAAACTGAATTTATGGACTTTGGTGGTCGAAAGTAACGGACCTAGTCATGCGCGACGATCCGGTCACGACGGAGGCGGCTATGGTGGTTGGTTTTCTGTGGTGGCTACCGACGATGGCTGCGGCCTGTCGGGGTAGCGTTTCGGTCTCGTTTGTGACGGGATGAAGCCGCTGCGGTGGTTGATGTTTAGGGGCAATTTCCGACAATGGGTGTCGGGGCAAGAACACGGTTGACGCCGTTGTGACTGGTTTGCTGACCGCCAGCAGAGATGGCAAAGGATCTGTGACCAGTCGGCCATGGCGGTCGACGGTGCAGAGCCGCCGTTGCTGGCGGCGAAGGCTGTATCCATGTGAACACGATGGCGAGAACTGTTTAGCGGCATCTTTGCTGCTATTTTCGGCGTCTCTACCGATCGACGGTTGTCTAATCTATTCGCCGATTTAGACGTTGATGGCAGCCACTTGAACTTTAGGTGGCGATGATGGAGTTATTGGCTGGTTTACTGACCGTCGCCGAGCGATGGATTGGTTCATTGACCGCTAATTTTTGACGATGATGGCAGGGCAGACTGCCTATCGAACATGTCGATGAACGTGGAGGCGTACATGTCAGTCTTGAGTTTTGTTGCTCACTCATGGCGGCCATAGAAAGAAAGATTAAAATTTCTTTTAATTATGTTTCTGATTGGAGCAGTGGATGATGGCGGTTGGGACTAACTCTGGAGACAAAGGGTCTCATGTTTGGGCCTAATTGTTGGGCCAAGCTATTGAAAAAAAAAAAAAAGAAATTAAAAATGGCTGCCAAATCTTCTTTGTGAAGATAAAAGATAATTTGAATGTTTATTTGGGCTCAATAATGAAATGGATTGTTCAAATGTAATACTGGACTACATTTATTAATGTTGGGCTTAATTTGAATTGGGTATTTATTAAATTGTGAATTTGGGCTTGAATTATTTTTGGCCTAAATCTTTAATAGATTTATAAATTTAGACTCAAGTGTTTGGGTAAAATTTATAAAGTCTAATGAGAATTAAATTTGGATCTAATATATGATTTGGATCTTGAAATTTAATTGTTAAACTTCTCAAATCACTATAGTTTTTCGGTTGAGAAAAGTGTGACCTTGTTGGTCAAATAAAGTGCATCATGATATAAGAGAGTTAACAAGAGATATATGATCTCATAAGACAAGATGAGTATTGAATTTGCTAAATTCAAGTAAAACTCGAAAAGTCAAATGATGATTACGAAAAGTCATTGTTATTGAGCCTACATGCTTAATTGTAATAATTCAATGATTTCAAATAGTGGTATTAGAATATGTTATTCTAATTGACCACTTTGAATCTAAGCATGGTTATTGTCTAATGATCCTCTGAGTTTAATGAGAAAGGATAAGATGAAATCCAGATGCATATGAGATGCTAATTTCTTGTTTAGAAATTTAATCATGAGATGTCGTTGTAATGGAATGTTAAAATGAAAGAGTTTGACCATTTAAACTTTTTATAACGGTTGTTGAACCAAAAGTTAATAAACCGAATATTTTTTTGATTAACTTATTTGAGACTTGTTAATTATAATACTCCATGGATATTAATTAACTAGAATTGTATATTAACATTTCATAAAGACAAGTATGAGACTTGAGTTGGAATTATTGAGAAATAGTGAACCACTTTATATAAGTCACTTATATGTGTGATTTTAATATATGGTGGAAATGTGGGGGTGTCTTGCTAAAGTTGCAATACTTACACCCTAGAAAGTTAAAATGTTTGATTTCAAGGTTATACTTATAATGAAAAATTATAAGCAATAAGAAGCTCTTGGTCACATTTAGACAACTACTCTCTATTAATGTTATCGTTGTTGACTACGTGAAGTCAAAGAATAACTAAACGGATTTGTTAACCAAACAGCTAAATTGAGAGGTAGTTGTGAAGTCATAAAGAGAAATGTGACTTAAGCCTCTGAAAAATGAGTTGATATACGATGAAAACTCAACTTAATTGAATGGAGATCCCAAGATCTATGTTCAAAGGGACAACCTAATTGTATAAAGACTCGTAGCATCACTATGTGGGAAGTTATTCCTTACACATGATTTAAATAATGATATTTGTGGAGAGAGGATAAGCATTGGCTTTTAATGATTCTTGTGTCGGAGAGCCGAGCATAGTAATGTCGTCTACTTATAATAAAGAATCACCTATGTGAGAGAGAAGTGGAGCCGCTTCGAAGAGAATTGTATGAGGCTCAATTCTTAGAACCTCTTGCAGAACCAGACGTATGTTCAGGGCCATGAATGAACATAATTATGAGAGCTAAAATATGTTTGGAAGAACCTTGTGTGGGGTATATCATCGTTTACACAAACGACAGAACAGTTCAAAGACATCGCATCTACTGGTTAGCCAGTAAAGTAAGTATACTTTCACAAGGGAAGATTCAAAGGGTAATACCTACCTATCCTATGCATGGTTCAACTATTGGACTTTATTACCAAATACTCCATTCGTCGAAATTTTCTTCATGTGGGGGATTGTTGAAAAATAATGAAGAAAATTATTTATTTTCTTAGACCTTTTATCCAAATGGTGTTTGGATAATCAAGTCTTGTAACTCCTAGTCTAATGGAGGTGGTAGTGGAGTGTAACACTCAAATTTAATGTGTATTGAATTGTGTAACTCCCCCATTATGGGTCTTTATGTGCAAGCTTGAAAGGTTATGATTTTTGCTATTTAAGTAGTCAAAATACAACAATCACAATAACAACAACGAACCACATAATTCCTCATATTGCATAAGAATAATCCGCGCATATTGATCAAAAGTTCTTTGGCTTCTTGCATTTTTGGTGATAAGGTTCAGACATGATTGTCAGTTCGTCAGAGACGAAAGGTAATCCGGTTTTCCCGTCTTATCCTGGGAAACAGACGTCCGGAATAGGGGACGAATCTGTTTTAAGGAAAACGTGTTCTACAAGTGATTCGGGTTTTATATATCCATTTTCAATTTCGATTTTTATGTTGTAAAAATGATTGACGATTTGTATTAGAAGATATTCCTAGTCGATTTATAATAATATTATTTTGTGAAAAGTTTCCCTACAATTAATTATATAATAATTTAGAAATTAAGAATTACAAATTAGAAGTTTATTAAGATACTTGATTAATGATTAAGATTTTCTTTGACATAATCCCTTAGCTTATGGTAATTTCCTATTGATAATCATGAAAATTTGTTCACAAGTTGTTCGTTTAGATTACTGTTTAGATATTTTAAATAAAAAATGAGTATGTATTATGATGCCACAATTTTTAGCACTTAAAAAATGTGCTTCATTTTCTGGGTTCAGATTATTAGTATTAATGTCGTATTCCGAAAATTGACTGATTTTAGGCCTTAATTTTTCTATGTTAGAAACCCAACTGCCCAACCTCCCACTTCAGTTCATCATCATCATTAAGTTTGACTGGTGTAAAATATTAAATGATAAAATATTGGAATCTCATCATTATTTAATTACTAAAGGATGGGATGGATTTATCCAATATAGGAAAACATGAGACATTTCGTTTACTATGTTGAGTTTTTAAATGATAAATATTGGAATCTCATCATTTAATTACTGATACGGATGGGATTGATTTATCCGATATTTGAAAATCAGCTACCTAGTTATATAAGCCGCAAGGAAAATATGAATACATTTCGTTTATTATGTTGAGTTTCATATTAATAAGTCGAGAATGACTTGTATTTGTCTGTCTCACAGCTATTTCTCTTGATATTGTCATTTTTATATATAAATATTACTTTTTTAAAAATAATATATATATATATATATATATATATATATATATATTATACAAAATATTTATCAAATTAATATACAATAATTTAACATACAAATTATAAAATGATGTATTTAAGTCTAATAATGACACTTCTTAAAGGGATTGATGATTTTTATTTAACATGCAAATTAACACTTTTAAATTTGTCAAAATAAAGATGATAATTTTTTTAAAAAATTTAAAGTAACACTTTTAGAGGCAAAAGTGATGTTATTAAAGAAAAACGTATTTCTACTTTTTTTTTAGTTAAATGTATAATTGATATGTAAATTTGTAGTAAATAAGTGACACTTTCTTAATTAAAAATAATATAATAATACTAAAAAAATTAAATCTACCACATCAATTATGATACGTTGAAGATACTCTAATTAATTCAACATGTCACTACATTAGTCACATCAGTATCGTGGCATCTTGCATTGCATTGGTTTACGAATTTATCTAATTAATGTTACTATGGTATAAGTTATTATTCCTTCTTAGAGTAGGTACATTTTCTGCACGCTCGCCATGAGCCGTGCCATTTGGGTGCCCCTCGTGAGGTGTGAATTTCGTTTCAGTTAACTGGTGAATTGTCGATTTCGATTTATTGTTAATGATTCAATTAATTATTGATCACGGTTTATAGTTATAACTGCAATTCTGAACTGTTTTTTTGTAATTCGTTTATTATAAAAGTTGTGAACCTAAATCATCGATTTAACCAAAAAAAAAAAAAAGAATGAATCATCGGTTAAAACTGGCAGTTCAAGAACCGTTTGAAATCAACAACCCTGATTATAGAGTCGTTGATCATTAATGGCTAGACAAAGTAGCTTTGAAAATCGACTGGTTTGAACTGAAAATCGGCGGTTCCAATGAATACTTTTTTATTTTTGTAAAAAATCAATTTCTACACCTATAAATATCCCCCCACCCCCCAAACACCATTCACACCAATTCATATCTAATTATTTTTTTCTTCTCTTCTTATATTCTCAAACTTTAAGTTGTGAAAAAATACTACTAATATTATAATCTTCTTCTCATTTTTATAATTTTGTTTCTAATATTATTATAACAAACTCTTCTCGTACTACTAATATTAATACAAATGGAGGCCAAGGACCTTCGTTATCGAGGTTTATGTTTTTGATGAGATGACAACATAAGAAATCGATGAATTATATAGTCAAATCAGCTTCGATGAGGATTTACCCACCTCTGACGAATCCGAACGCCCACGTCAATCTAGATGAAGATGCGGAAGAAGAGGGTGTTAATCGTGCTATGCTGCCACTGCCTCCAAGAAAACCAAAGGCGAAGGAACTTCAATCCCCCATCTTTAAATATCATTTAACAAAACTGACGATCGATGGTGTAAGTCATGTAAAATGCAATTACTGCCCAAAGCACTACGCCTTTGGTGGTAATAATACCGTCTACGAGACGATGATGTCACAAATGAAGAAGAAGCATCCCAACAAACACGACGTTGATAGCTCTCAAACACAATTAAACTTCTCGTCTTCATTTTCCGTCGGGGCTGGGGGTCAAGGTACTAGTTCTAATTTATTTCAATATAGCAAAAGTGGTCATAGAAGATCTCTTACAAGATTTGTTGCCATTATGGGTCTTCCTTTTAATCATACTTATAATAGTCATTATGAAAGTTATACTAGAGGTGCTTTTAATCCATGTAATATTAGCATTTCACGTAATAAGGTTACTCCTAGTCTTGATAATATGGTTTGTGAATATATAATTTGGCTTATTTGATAGTTTGTCACATAATCTTTCAATATGTTCATATACTTGGATGGATTCCCATCATCATAATATTTATGTAAGAATTATATGTTATTGGATTGATATTTTTTGGATTTTGCAAAGACTTTTGATAGTATATAGAGAGTTTAATAGTTCGTGTATCCGCGGTTAATATTTTTCATAAAATATCCACTATTTTATTATAGTTCAATTTGGAAGCTAAATATTTTCGATTTTATTTAATAATGTCGCCACTAATACGGCTAGTTTAGAATTGCTAAAAACTTTCTACCATCTTTCTATTGGTAGTAAAACTTTCATGTTAGATGCATTCATTATATTATGAGTTTATGTGTTCAAGATGATTTAACTACTTTTAAAAATAAAATTGCTCCGATTAGAAATACGGAATTTCATATTGCAAAAAATAATTCGGTTGCAAAGAAATGGCGAAACGCCAAAATAATGGTTTACTTCCCAAAAATATTTCTATTGATGTTCCAAATCGTTGGAACTCTACTTATAAATTGCTGAATAATTCTTTTAAATATAGAGAAGCATTGTTGGCTTTTTTGCTAGTCAAAATGTCGACTTTGTTTTATTTCTCCATATGTGTGATGATTGTTATAATATGATGTCGCTTTAAAATATTTAGTAATGCAACCGCGATTTGTCTGGTGTTTATTATCCTACCTCTACACTTCTGCTTAATCAATGTATTCAACTTGTACTTATTAGGACTTCTTTACTCGATTCGACTCAATTAGGTGCTTGCATTACTAGCATGTTGACAAAATGGGTCAAATATTTTCTATACATTCCCAATATTTTTCGATTTCAAAAATTTTAGACCCGGATTTTTTAACCGAAGACTTAGAAAATTTGCTATCAACTTATTATGAAACATTAGGGTGTTTTTAAAAAACAAATCGGGCATTGAGACTCTTAGCCCCTACCTTGTACTCAACAAGATAAACAATCTTTATTTGCACTTTTTAATGGGTACACTCAATTTTCTTAGTGATTTTAATGTTCTACCTTTACTTTCACCTTCCAACAATGTTAATTCTAATCGTATTCGTAGTACTTCAAATGTAAGACCATTGTTCAACGGTCCTCGACAAGCTCTAGCCTAGTATATAGAGGTTGATTGAAGACACTACGTAAAGCGACAAAGGGCTAGTGCTAGTCGAACTCAAGAATTGGAATCTTACTTGTGTAATTTTGAATCAAGAAGTATCCCGAAAAGGCCTGATGGTATTAATGATCTTGTGCAGTTTTGGTTGATAATGGCTTCTATTTTTACTATACTTTCTAGGATTGCAAAGGAGGTTCCCGTCGTTCCTGTTTCAACGGTTTTCATTGAACAAGGTTTTAACACGAGGGGCTTTGTGTTGGATGATCGACGATGTAACTTATTACCTAAAAATTTAGAAAATTAAATGTTAATGGATGATTAGATTAAAGCTAAAAAATGCAAACATGAACTACAACTCGATGAAGGTGAAAAGAGCGACCATTGCGATAGTACATCGGGAAGCGACGATGGTAATGAATGAACAAAGATGAGTCTCCTCCACTACGTAGGTAAGTAAGGTATGTATAAGAGTTACGCGAACTTTATTTAATATATGGGGATACGTAGGTAAATTAATCCCAATATTAAAAGTTAAAATCTTGAATTTTAATTTCTTCTATTAGAATTAAAATCAAGTATTTTTTAAATAATTTTTTTAAACTCTCTCTCTCTCTCTATGTGGACTTTGTTTCCTCTATGAGGATATATAGGCAAGTTAATTCTAATATTAAAAGTGAAAACTCTAAATTCTAATTTCTAATATTAGAATTAAAATAAGTCCGTTTTTTAAAAATAATTTATAATTTAAAAAAAAATAAAAAATCCGAACTACATGGAATTTGATTCCTCTTTGAGGATACACAGACAAGTTAGTTCCAATATTAAAAGTTAAAATTCTAAATTTGAATTTCTAATATTAGAACTCAATGACTCGATGTCACTCGATTTTCCATAAACGATGCCACTTGATGCGTCCAGAATAGTTGGACACTTCAAGAAAAGGATCGAGCGTCATTCGATCGATTTCAGTAAGTATGGCTTGCAAAACAAGGGACCATGGCGCTCCCGGTGTACACGTCTGACGCTCATATTAGAATGTGAAATCAATCGATATATGGAATTGTAGTTTTAAATAAAGCATTAGTTCCTATTTATAAGAAGTGAAAAACCTGATCGATAAGTCAGAAGTCTCTATTTTACAAGAAAATTGGGTCTTCTCATATCAAGATGAGACATCTTTACTTTAGAACTCTTTTCCAATTCCTGACTCGAACCCTACCGGTGGACCTCAAAGGCCTGCGCCGAGACAACCTCACACCAGGCCGAACTCGTTAATATCATGATGTGTTGTTGTCAATGGTCCCAACAAGCTTTGAGTTCGAAAATGCTAGTTTGGTAAGGCATCAATTCGGCTGAAGTCAATCCAGCCGAGCTAACATTATTTACCATATCAGTCATAAAAATTACGACCACACTTTTTTATTAATATTTACATTCAATTAATTTAGATAAATACAAATAGCAATATATTTTCACCTATTTTCATAAAATATTTAAAATGTACAGTAAAAAATACAAAAATAAAAAATAAGAATTTTAAATTCTCATGAACAAAAAATTTTACTTTTCACATAAATCTCAATATCCAATAGTTTAAATACTTAGAATCCAAATTCACAGCGAATCATAATCCAAATATCTCAAAGTCTTCCTAAGATTCTGATTCATGAGTTGACGAGCCCTTAGCCTCCGTGAACAATTATTGATTTGCTTCTTGGAAAAAAACTAGAAAAACAAATAAAAGTTAGAGGTTCTTCTAAAAGTTAGAGGGAAATAACTGTTCATAAACACATGTAAAATAGTTGCCGACGTGTAATTTAAGTGGCAGAGTTAAGTTTAAAAAACATGAAACTTTTGGTGATAATTACTTAATTTTATGGCACCTAGGTATTGATGGTTATAACTGATTTGCTGAATCATGATTGCCACTACTGCAGAACAGGGATTCCATGGCGCCTCATCCATGGCGGTTCTATCAAAACTGCCGTTAAATATGTTTTTATGGCGGTTTTCTAAAGAACCGTCGTAAAATCCATCATTTAACGGCGATTCTCTGGAAAACCGTCGTATAATCCTACATTTTACGGCGGTTGTCTTAGAACTGATGTTAAATCTAAACTAATGAACATCGGTTCTTAAGGAACCATCGTGAATTAATAAGTATTCATGACGGTTCCTTAAGAACTAACGTTAATTAGTTCATACGTTAATTAGTTCGTTGGATTTAACGTCGGTTCCATTGGAACCGCCGTGAATGTGATGACATTTAATGGCAGTTCTATTAGAACCGCCGTAGAAAGTAGTCCGCCATGTCACCGATCCGCGTCTTGCTCAAGTAAGTTGTTTTGATCGTTAACCCATGTCTCATCCGATGATCTGCATTCACCACGTCATCCGTAAATTATAATCTCTATCCTCACTTTCACGCAAAAGAAAAAAAATAAAAAGAAAAAAATACCCTAGAACATAAATTGAAAACCGGAGTTCTGGTTTAGAAAGGGAGAGACAGATTCAGATATCAATTGGAGGTCCTTCCGTTGCTAGAATCGATTGTGCTGAATTGGTAGCCTTTTTTTGGCAAACTGATACAACAATGGCGACGGCGCAGGCAGTTTTGAGGAACTGAACGACAACGGACCGAGAAATTTTGGCCTCTATCAACGTCGGCGCCTCCAGCCCTCTCGCTCGTCGGTTCCGACTTCATAGTCCTCTGCTGTTTACTCTTCTCTTCTACCTTGCCCTCTCCGTAAGTAATCACTCGCGTTAAATCTTTGTGTAGCTTTTAGCTGTTTGCCCCCAAATTATTAGGTTATATTTATTTACTGATTTCTTTTTAGTCACTTGCTTATCCAACGAGAGCATAATAAACTGTAAGTTTTTTATTTTATCTCTATAAAAAGCAGAAACTTAATTGTTATGATTTTAAGTTGAATTATACAGTTAACTTAAAATAAAGAATGCAGTTGTAATAGAGTATGCGAATTGGCTACTGGTTTGAAATGTCTGTTGATGGAATATGAATTACTGCATTAAATAGGGAGTTCTACTAATTGCTCAAGGTTAATCTACCAATGAATTATGTGCTTTTAGAGCTAAAAAAATGGATTTCTGTTGAACAATCTTTCTGTAAATTAATCTGGATTCTTACTTCATCGTTATCTTTGTTTGTGATGACATTCTTGGTGAATCTCTAATATTGAAATGATCTTGTTAATTATGCTGATCTAAAACGTTCCCTTTTAATTTTGAAGCTTTTCCCAAAATATCACAAAGACATTTTTATTTTTATTTTCCATATTGAAGCTTGTTATGTTTTTTTTTGGTTTTGTGTTGCCTTTAATTTTCTTAACAGATGCTGGCAATTTTTAGATATAGAGAGGTGTAAGAAATTAAGTTCTTTGAGAAAGAAGAATTTTTTCTTGAATTCTCAGCATTAGCTTGTTTTAGGGCCATCTTTCTTTTGCACTGAGTTAAATTTGGGTAGCATTGTATCTGACTCTAGTTCCTTATTTGGGCATTTTACATATTCGATGAACGTGCCACTATCACAATTTATGAGTCTCGGACACTTGTATTGAATTCAGAGGAGCCTTGGCTGGTCATTTAAAAAATATCAAATAATAAATATTTGTTTGAAATTATTATGAAATATGATAAGAGTAAGTTGCAATTGCATGTTTTCTTGAGAGCGAATGAAATCTATATAGATAAAGGGATCCAGATTTTCCAAAGTAGTTATAAAGTATGAACTGTGAAAAAACCTTTGGAATAATTTATTGATGACTTAGGAAGAAAAATGTTTCCATGGTCCAAGTGCGTAGATATATGATTTTTTGTTTTGAAACTATATAATCTATTTTTTCCAGATAAAGGTAGAATTATCAACCAATTGAGAAACAATTGTGCTCGTTTCCTTGATTGAGTGCTTTTAGCTGGATATTCTTTAAAGTAATTGATATATGTTCTACCAAATCGATATTGAACACTTAAATATTGATGACGTGTCATGTTTATTCTTCGTGAGTGTGTTGATTTTTTATATTACACGGTGTGTTTTTGTCTTGCGTTTTTTTACCCTCTCAAGTTTGGACTGTTCTTTTCGGATAATTTGTTTTTTCTCTTTCTTGTTTCCATATCACTGAATAATCAAAGAGCTGATTATCTATTTACAGATTATTTTGTGCAGTTTTATCAAGCAGGATGTAATCAATTGCAAAGTTCAACCATTTTTTCTCAAGAATCCCTGAATGCAGTTTTCAGTTCAAGATCATACAATGATCCATGTCAGAGAAGAGGAGCTCAGTTCATTGTTAGATCTGAAAGTAAGATATACAATAACTTGACGACATGTATTCTTCTACGGCAAAGATATACATGCTTTATGCATGTTCAGTTTTCCCGTTGTATAGAAATAGTTTTTTCTTTCTTCTCTTTTTGATTATTCTGATCCAGGTTATTTATGGTTTAAGGTTTACAAGAAACATTTCCCTTCCTCTTTCCTTTATTTTTTTTACTTTCAATTTGTTGTTTTTGCTTGTCTTTATGGGATATCAAATGATTTTTCTCCTCTTAAAGTTTTGTAAAGTTATGGGATACACATGATTTGAGCTTTGTTATATTATTGTTTTATAAATGGAGTTGTATTTTTCTGATTTGGTGCACCTTCTCTCGTTTCTTTTTTTTTTTTAATTTTTTTTACTACTTTCTAGAAGGTATTTTTTAATGTCCTGTTTTGGAAAATAGACTTTCTAGAAGGTGTTTTTCAAAACCGCCGTAAAATGTCCATTCTGGAAAATAGACTTTCTAGAAGGTATTTTTCAAGAACCTCCGTTAAAATTATACTTTCTACGGCGGTTCAAAAACCGCCGTAAAAATGGGCAGTTTTAAATGGCGGTTCAAAAACTGCCGTAAATGACTACGACAGCGGATTCAAAAACCGCTGTTAAATGTTTGTTGTGTTGGAACCGCCGTTAAAAGGCCTTTTCTGCAGTAGTGAGTGTGATATTGTTATAGTATGGTAAGAAAAAATAAAATAAAATAAGATAAAATATAAGCCTAAGCACTAGTTTTGCAAATCATCAAAAGAGACCCTAGAAAAGTTAGATAAAAATAGGAACCAGAAAAGATTAGCTCCTTAGTGAGGAAACATATTTCTAAAACTCACTTGTTAGAACCGAAATTAAATTAAATTTAATATAGGAAAAAAAACTTACCTCTTAATTTATCAA
>BMAC01000092.1:406842-455535 GCA_014905375.1 Phtheirospermum japonicum
TTTGGTTAACGTCGTTCGCTCGACGACCCTGGTTCGACGATCAAGACCCCTTCGGGGGCAAGTCGCTCAGGTCCTCCTCGTCTACGACTACTGGCTCGAGAGCATTTGTTTGCAACATGCTATGCCGGTAAGGTTTGACTCGAGCGCCATTCACTTGAAAACGTTCGTCCGTCTTTGGGTCGATTAACGTCACGGCTCCGAATGGGGATACCTTCTCGATTTTGTACGGCCCGCTCCATTTGGACATAAGCTTCYMRGGAAACATGGCAAGACGAGTGTTATAAAGAAGTACTTGCATTCCCTCCTCCAACTCTTTCGGTACGAGTTTCTTATCGTGGAGCAGCTTCGTTTTCTCCTTGTACAAACGGACATTATCAAACGCCTCATTCCGTAATTCTTTGAGCTCCTCCAGTTGGAGTTTTCTCCCCTCTCCGGCCTGCTTCAAATCAAAGTTACACGCTCGGATTGCCCACCACGCTCTATGCTCCATTTCCACCGGTAGATGGCACGACTTTCCATACACCAGACGATAGGGACTCATTCCAATAACCGTCTTATAGGCCGTACGGACGGCCCACAAGGCATCGGCGAGCTTCGTTGACCATTCCTTCCGGTTTGGTTGCACAGTTTTCTCGAGAATGTTTTTGATTTGACGATTACTCGTCTCGACTTGCCCGGCTGTTTGCGGATGGTAAGGAGTGGAAACCTTGTGCACGACTCCATAGTTCTTCAACACTCGTTCAAGTAGTTTGTTGTTAAAATGCTTGCCACCATCGCTGATTAGCACCCTCGGAACTCCGAATCGGCTGAATATGTTGCTCCGAACAAACTTTACTACTGTTTTGCCATCATTTCTCCTTGTCGGGATTGCTTCTATCCATTTAGAGACGTAATCCACCGCAACTAATATGTATTCGTACTCGTGAGACTTCGGGAAGGGACCCATGAAATCGATCCCCCAATCATCAAAGATCTCGACGGCCAAGTTATACATCATCGACATCTCATTCCGCTTTCCGACACTACCCGTCCGTTGACACCGATCACACCTCTGACAATGCTCGTGAGCATCCTTGAAAAGAGTAGGCCAATAGAAGCCCGACTGGAGAACTTTATAAGCGGTCTTTTGGCCACCGAAATGCCCCCCGACTAGATGATCATGGCAATGAGTCAATATCTCCTCTTTTTCCTCGTCCGAAATGCACCTCCTCAAAACACCATCCTTCCCAATTTTGAACATAAAAGGGTCATCCCAATAATAACCTCGACACGTGGCAAGAAACCTCCTCCTCTCGTGATGAAACAGGTCTGGACGGAGCACACCGCTAGCAAGGTAGTTAGCAATATCGGCGTACGATGGTGTGACGAACACACCGAAGAGGTTCTTGTGAGCTTGGTTTTCTCCGATGAGTGGGGACTCGTTCTCTCCATTCCCGACCTCCAAACGAGAGAGGTGGTCGGCGACTACGTTCTCGCACCCTTTTCTATCCCTGATCTCCACGTCAAACTCTTGAAGAAGGATCCACCGGATTAGTCTCGGCTTCGCTTGAGGCTTGTTGAAAAGATGTCGTAGTGCCGCATGATCGCTATGTATGATCACCCTCGACCCAACGATATATGATCGGAACTTCTCGAGCGAGTAAACCACGACAAGTAGCTCCTTTTAGGTAGTTGTGTAGTTCATTTGAGCGTTATTGAGCATAAGACTTGCGTAGTAGATGACCCRGAGGAGTTTGTCGACTCGTTGCCCTAGGACGGCCCCCACTGCTTCGTTCGACGCATCGCACATTATTTCGAACGGGAGGGACCAATCCGGGGCTATCACCACAGGAGTAGAAGTTAAACTCTTCTTCAATGAATCGAACGCCGCTAAACAAGCATCGTTAAACACAAATGGGATGTCGGCGCTAAGAAGATGGCACAAGGGGCGGCTAAGCTTCGAGAAGTCCTTAATGAACCTCCTATAGAACCCCGCATGACCGAGGAAGTGTCGCACTCCTTTCACGTTGATCGGTGGGGGAAGTTTCTCAATCACGTCGATCTTTGCCTTGTCGACCTCGATTCCCTTGGACGACACCACATGCCCCAAAACTATTCCACTTCTCACCATGAAGTGGCTTTTCTCCCAACTTAAGGTAAGGTGGTTCTCCACACATCTCTCCAAAACACTTGACAAATGATCAAGACACTCGTCGAAGGTAGAGCCGTAAATAGAAAAATTATCCATGAAAACCTCCATATATTTGTCGAGCATGTCGGAGAAAATCAAAAGCATGCACCGTTGAAAGATAGTGGGTTCATTGCCCAAGCCGAAAGGCATACGTCGGAAAGCGAATGTGCCGAAAGGGCGCGTGAACGTCGTCTTGGATTGATCCCCCGGCGAGATAGCGATTTGGTAGTACCCTGACAATCCATCGAGAAAACAATACGAATGATGCCCCGCGAGCTTGTCCAACATCTGGTCAATGAACGAGAGTGGGAAGTGGTCCTTCTTGGTGGCGGCGTTGAGCTTTCGGAAGTCTATACACATTCCCCAATCGGTGGTCGCACGGGTCGTCACACGCTCGCCCCGTTCGTTCTCAATCACGGTTATTCCGCTCTTCTTCGGCACCATGTGGACTGGGCTCACCCATTCACTATCCCCGATCGGGAATATCAAACCTTCGGCTACAAGTTTCAATATCTCACCCTTCACAATCTCCATCAAGTTCGGGTTCAATCGTCGTTGGCACTCCCTTGATGGTTTCACTCCGTCTTGAAGGATGATCCGATGCATACAAGTAGAGGGGCTTATCCCCTTGATGTCACCAAGGCTCCACCCTATCGCCTTCTTGTTCTTTTTCAAAACTTCCACCAAACGTGCCTCGTCTCTCGGGGGAAGCTCGGCGTAGATGATCACGGGTTTTGTTTCTCCACTTTCCAAGTAAACGTACCTTGAGATGGCTCGGGAGGGTCTTGAGCTCCGGTTTTTGCATAAGGGCCGGTTCCATGCTTGATATCTCGAATATTTCTACCATCCCCTCCGATCGAAGTGCTAGCCACTTGTCGTCCTCCACAGTCTCGTTCACAATCTCCTGAGCAACTTCTTCAACTAGTTCTTGTATCGGGTCGATCATAGAAAAATCGGCATGAAACGAGGAAGGCGGAACGGATCCCAAGTCGTGGATCGAGAAGTTCACTGTATCTCCCAAAATCGAGAAAGATAACTTCCCGTTTTTCACATCGATCAAGGTGTTCGTCGTGGCCATGAAGGGTCGACCAAGTAAGATAGTGTGTTCTCGGCCTTCGTTGCTCACCTCCCCGACGTCCAGTACAACAAAATATACAGGCACGATGAGGCTTCCTACTTGTACCAAAACGTCTTCGACCACGCCCTTCGGGTATCGGACTGATCGGTCGGCCAGTTACAAACACATTCTCGTCTCCTTGAGGTCGCCCAACTCCAACTGTTTAAAAATAGAGTACGGCATCAAGTTTATTCCTGCGCCGAGGTCTAGCATCCCTCGTGTCTCCTTGCCGTTTCCGAGGGTAATCTTGATACAAAAGCTTCCCGGATCACCCTCTTTATGTGGGGGAGAGTTGCTAAAGGCAATGCTTGCCGCGTTCGAGATGCATATCTTCTCATTCTCCTCGAATTGTCGTTTCTTGGATGTGAGCTCCTTGAAAAACTTCGTGTACGCGGGAATATTTCGGATTATGTTGAGCAAAGGGAGGTTAATGTTAACCTTTGATAGCATCTTGTGTAGCTCAATAAATTGGTCGTCTTGCTTTGTCGGTCGGATACGGCTCGGATATGGAATCGGAGGTCGGTACGGTGCGGCAGACTTATGTAACCCCCCGTCAGCCTGGGACCCCTTCGCCTCACCACTAGAGAGTGATGTGGGAGGGTTAGGAGCGGCTGCGGGCTCGTTCGAATCTGGAGTAGCACGATCCTCTTGAACACTCGTCGAAGGTCCGTCGTCGGGTAGGGCGACCTTGTTGTCTACCACCTTGCCACTTCGGAGAATGGTCACGGCTTGAGCTTGGGCCGGTTGACTTGGTAGCTTGTCCTTGTCCCGTGCTTGTTTTAGTTCGTTGACATCCGTAGCTATTTGCCCCATTTGTGTCTCCAAACTCAAGAGCCGTTTGCTTAGCTCGGATAAGACGGACTCGAGGTTCGATTGTCGCGGTCTCGGATTGTCTTGGGGAGGTGGAAACGGTGCTTGTTGAGGCGGTTGGTGAGGCGGAAAAGGTGGTCGAGCGGCATATGGAACTTGGGGGCGCGTTTGTTGAGCTTGTTGTGTCATCGGGGGTCCGGGTGGAGATTGAGTGTTCGTTGGTTCCTTCTACCTAAAGTTAGGGTGGTTTCTCCAACCGGGATTATATAATGAGGCATAAGGATCGTTGTTGCGTGGAAAACCTCCCCGATTTGCTTGGTATCCTTGGACAGCGTATGCTTGCTCGTCGAACTCGTTCGTTTTCCTGTAGTTAATCGGGCACGCACTAGCTCCATGCCTCGGCATTCCGCACGTAGTGCACATCTCTATCGAGCTCGGGTATGGCTTGGTGAGAGAGGCTATTTGGCTTTCTAGTTCGGCGATCTTACGGGCCCACTCGGGCTCCTCTTTTGTTGAGACCTCTTTCACGTGCTCCTTTCATTCCAAAATACTCATGCGATGATCGTCGGCGGCCATGTTAACAAAGATGTCGTATAGTTCTCTCGTCGAGCGGCCGGCTAAGTTTCTGCCGGCGGCATTGTTCACCATGCGCTTTGATGCGAACGCCAATCCATTATAGAAGAACTGATTCAAGAAATTGCCGGTAAACTGATGGTGCGGGCATTTGGTAAGGTATCCTTTGAATCGCTCCCATGCCTCGTAGAAAGTTTCGTCGCTCGCCTGTCGGAACGAGGCAATCTTAGCTCGAAAGTCGGCCGTCTTCTCTTGAGAATAGTATTCTTCCATGAATCGTTCGGTGACCATATCCCAATTGGTAAGGGAGTCGGACGGCAATGTCATGAGCCAATCAACGGCCTTGTCCTTCATCGTGTACGGGAAACATCTCATCTTGATTTGATCGATATGAATGCCTTGGCGCGGAAAGCTCGACACCGTATAGGAAAAGATACGTAGGAATTGCATAGCGTCTTCGTGCGGTAAGCCATGGAACGTGGGTAGTCAGTTTAGGTCTATCGGCTGCAAGTCGTACTCGAGAGCCTCGGGGCTCAATCGAATACAAGAGGCGAAGTCGCCCATGTACGGCCTCGACACTTCCTTGATACTATTGGTAGGACCCCCGTCGGGGGTGGTGAAAGGATGACCTCCGATATCACGAGCGGCGTACAGGTTTTCGTTGACAGCAGGTGCTCGTGGAAAATCTTGAGGTATCGGGTTTCGGAATTGAGGCATGGGCCCGACCGAATGCGGGAATCGTGGCTCGTGCTCGTGGGGGGTGTAGTGTGGACCTTGATGAAACTGCCTCGGGGCTTGGAATGGCGGTTGATACGCGTACGGCGGCCCTTCGATGATCGGACCTCGGTAGGGCGTCCCGTGAAATTGAGAATTCGAACTTTGGGGGTCTTGGTTCGTAAAACCATTTCCCCCTTGGTCGAACGTCGTCGCATAGACGGGTTGTGGGTCTTGAAGAGCCGCGGCTTGAGGTGCCGGCGTGGGGCCAGTCGATAATGGCGGGTGCGGAACCCCTTGGTTGTCGTGGGCAGGGGCCGGAGGCGTCGGGTTTTCGATCGGAGTGGCCATAGTTTGGTTTTCTATCACCGGTGATAATAAGGGAGGAAACGGGACGTCGGACGTGTCTCGCCTAATTGCGGCTCGTGCGTCTCGTCGCAACCTCTTGGGGTTCGGCAAGAATGGGGCCAACTCCTATCTGAGCGATCGCCTACCTTGCATACACAACAACAACAAAAGATTACACGTATCGAATGTAAAACAATTAATTAACTACTATTTACAATAACAATAAGAGTAATTAAGAACGCCATTGGCTTTTTATCCATCCCCGGCAACGGCGCCAAATTTTTGATCGACGAATTCTCGACGCTTTAGTTTCGGAATCCGTCTCCGCAAGAGTACGGAGCCGGTTGTAGGGCGGCGAGTTCTTCTCGAGTCGTGTCTCTCGAGGATGGATGTTATCGGCCTGTCGGTTTCTTAATTGCTCTTATCGTCAGTTGCGACTGAACTAATTTAAACTAAGAAAGCAGTAGTCATTGTTCGGTTTTTAGTTTTACGACTAAGATTTATATTGAAATACAAGATTTAAAAACATTGAAAATGAAAAGAAAATTAAATATTATTTAAAAACGATCATACTAAACTAATTAACTAATAAAACTTTATAATTTGAAATTAAGAAAAATGGAGGGAAAATTAAAGTCAAGCTTATTTGAAAAAGTCAACAAAATTAACTTAGCAATAAATAAAGGTTTAAAAAGGAAGATCTTATAAAGCTTCTACAAACTTAGAAATTGATCTAACAACTAAACAACTTAAAAGCATAAGTTCAAAATCTAGAAAGCTATAAGATGAAAATGAAGGTTTTGATAATGAAAATAGAAACTAAACTATGATCCAAGCATTAACACAAGATTAAAGGAAATAACATGAACATAAAACTTATATTAATAGAAAGATATTACCAAATGTATGATTCCAAAAAGCTTGAAAAGGAAAGCTTGAAAACTTGAAGGGTTCTTCACCAAAAAGAAATGTAAACCAAAGCTTAAACAACTAACTAACATGGATCTAAAGCTTAACTAATCTATCACTAATTACTAGAATTTATGAGAATTTAAAGTGAGCAAAAATGAAAGGGAATTGTTTTCTGGTTTGAAGGAGCTCTCCTGGGAGGAAAGACCCTTGCTGCAAGTTGTTTTCTCTTGAAAAGACGTCTGATTACTTATTCTTCAAAAAAAATTTGCTTTTCAGTCGATCGATTGCAAAAGCAGTCGATCGACTGGCAGTCGATCGGTCATGTCAGCAGTCGATCGACTGCGCTGTCAAAACGCCCTGAGACCCTGGAATCCCGTCGATCTTCGGAGGACCCAGTCGATCGACAGCAGTCGATCGGCCAAGTAGGCAGTCGATCGACTGCGTCGTCAAAACACCAAAACTCCCTGGAATGCAGTCGATCCTGTGAGTTCAGTCGATCGACTAGAATTGCAGTCGATCGACTGCACTTCCAGTCGGTCGACTAAATTTCTGCAACCGGCTCGATTTCTCGTTCTTTCCACGTCCGTCGGTTTATCGAGCCTCGTCCGTTGCGCTCTCTTGCTTTGTTCGTTCATTCCCGAGTCGAGTATCAACGATCCCAAACGAGCGCGGGCCCCGCTTGGACGTCCTACGGCCAATAGAAAATCGAAAGGGTGAAAAACTACGAAAACTAATCAAAAACGTACAAAAACTAAGAAAACCTAGAAATAACGAAAAACGGCCAACTTGACTCCTAAAATACCTAAAAGCAAGCAAAACACACACAACGTGATACAAAAACGGTAAGAAAAATATGTACAAAAACGTGCAAATCAGCGACGGCCGAATTCGGATTTTAGGGTTTCTTGTGCGCCAAGACTTGAAATATCTATATAAACCCTCTATATTTCGGATTTTGAGGAGAGACACCAGAGACACGACCACCTAGGGTATTTTAGCTGATAATAAACATAATTCCACATCTCATAACGAGATTTGAAGACGGAGATCAAGGATCGAAGAAAAACGCGTCCAAAACATCGAATTCGTGTTCGGGATTCATTCTTCGCCCAAGATCAACGTTCAAACTCCGGAATAGCTAGAGCTTTTTACTTCTTTTCGTAGTTACAATAAGTACTCTAAACTCTTAGTTAATTTCATAGTTAATTTCTTAATTAATTCTAGTTTTAATAATTAGTTTAATCGTTTCATGCTTGAGTATTGGATATTGGATATTGGATTACTTTAGTTTATTTATGCGATTGGTTTATGTTTAGTTATTCATTTTTAGATTCGTATGATGTTATTGCTCAATGGTAGTTATTATATTCATGCTGTTAGATTAGTTGATATTAATTCTTAGTTCTTGAGTTCAAGTAGTTTAATTATTGCTCGTAGTTGATAATTTAGTTAGAGTAATTAGTTTAATTAGTTTTAGTTTAATTATTACTCTAGTTCATAATAATCAATTCAACATCTTTTAAAACCCCAATTGTACATGTATTTTATTTTAGTTCGTAAATTGAGAAAAACATCCGAAAGACCGAACAGTTGTTTCCTTGTGATGAGTTTGACTCGAGTCGTAAATTGAGAAAAACATCCGAAAGACCGAACAGTTGTTTCCTCGAGAGATACGACTCGAGTCAAACTCATCACCATACAGTTACCTCGTACTCTTGCGAGCAAACTGACGTACTTTTAGATTAATTTATTAAAAACGGGGTGCACAAAAGTTTGAGTCAATGGGCCTAGTGGGCTGTATGCCCGGGCTTATTTCGGTAATATATTGAGAAGTTTCATGTTTATGGGAACTTATCATATGAGAAGAGTCCCAATTGAGAGTCGGTGAAAGAATCATGGTGTGAATGGAATTCTGATTATGTAAGGTAACCCTAGATAGTGGAGGATTTCTCCTATCTCTATAAAAGGGGCTTCTGTCTCTTATTTTATTATCATTATCACGTCATTATTACTTTACGCATTGATATACTTGATTATTGAGAGAGAGACGAAAGTGTTGATTTCGCTTATTAATTTAAGCGTCGGAGGGCCTTAACGGGCTCGAAATCCGGCCCGTTCTAGACGTTGTTTTGCAGGATCGGCGAGGTCGCTGTGATGATTGTGGAGGGCTTTAAAGGTCGCTGAGATGTATTTTATCATCAATTCAGGTCGTTGATCTCTTTTTGAGGTTAATACCCTTTATATTTAGTGGTCCAACTATTTGGGATTATCAACTACATATGTCATTACAAAAATATATTTACATGATATATACACGTAAGTGAATGAACATTATATATAAAATTAACACAAAACAATTCAATATTTGAGAATAATAAATATCGTGATTTGTAGTCCAGTTGGTTGAATTTAAAAATAGTGGTGATAGGTGAATTTCCACCAAGTTTCGAGATTCAATTCAACAACAATAAGCGGCGTTGAATATGCCGAGATTTAAATTTCAGCAGAGACATCACTAGATTGTGCATCCACAAACTATAACTACAATAATTTCCAAGCCATGACGCTGACTTGGTTGTTAAATGGAACCTTCCTAGAAAGCAACAAACATTTATCCGCATTTCAATTTCATTTAATATTAGTCCGTCATTAAAATAAATTCTCATCAATGAAAACAATCAAAGATCTTCAAACAAAATTTCAATTAGAATTTTCCTCCTTAAAAAGATAGTGGTGTGATAATAATGGGTGTATATGTGAGGACGTGACGTTTTTGCTTTTTAGGTAATATAAAACCTTTTTTTTATCCAAAAATTTTAAAAAAATTACCTATATATTCATATGGAAAAGATTAAGTAATCCTACTATCGGTCCAAACATGAACACATCAAAATTTAACACTAATTAGTTCAAATACAATTGTTCGGTCCAAACATTAACACACGCCAAAATTAACACAAATGACTTGTATATAACTGCTCGGTCCAAATATGATACAAGGCTCGATCCAAACAAGTAACAAAATTTGGTCCAAATACAACTGCTCGATCCAAACATGGTACAAAGTTCGGTCCCAACATGATGCAAGAATAGGTCCATCATAACTAATCTGCGCAAAATTCTCAAAAATTACAAGGGGACAAAATAAAAGGGCAAACTTCATTAAAAGGGGACAAAACTTGGCAAAGTTACTTCAAGAAGGGACTGACTTGGTTGCCGCAATCGTCTGCTGGAGTTGGTGTCGTTGATGCTCGCCGGTTCCAATTTACCATTGGCATTGAAAGACTTCATTTTTTCGTCACTTCTCCTCATTGAGAAGCCGTCCCACATTTTCTTTTTTTAGAAAATGGGAATTTTGTGTTTTGTTTGAACCCATTCATTCGTTGTATTTTGAATGTTCTTTCGGTCTTTTACCATACAAAAATAAGTAGAAAACATGTTTGTTAAGTTGTGGGTATAAAAGAGTTTTTTTTAATAGGTATTTTATATGATTTCCTCATATATATTATCTATTTAACAATCTTGTTTTGAATTATGATCTATTGGGTGATTTAGTAGAGTAATGTGAATTCTTGAAATCAGAGTTCCAAAAATTAAGTGATTGATTTGAGAAATTGAAAGCTAGTAACGGATAACCAGTAGTTGATAACTGACCTTAAATTATTGTTTGGTAACTGATTGATTTCAGTAATTAATTTAATGTTAATTTACTATTACGCATATGATTGAGAGATGTAAATAATATATGTAAAAGCAAGAAAAGTAGATTATAATTACAAATAAAGACTTACTAAAAATGTATTAAAAAGTTTAAAAAACAATTATATGAATAAACAAAAAAATTATTTATGCTTAAGAGCGATATTTTTTTTAAAAATTATAGAATAATACGACAGATAATAAAATCAATTTATTTTACAAAAGAACAAAATAAAAAACTTTTTTTTTTCAAAACAGTTAGGAGTCGATAAGAAAAACTACAACGAATACATTATGAGCCTTTAAGACCTTACCAACCATTATAAAAAGGTGATTTAGGGTGAATAAGTCGCTTTCAATTCTTTATATCTCTATAATCTATACAATCGAACTAGAAAAACAAAGTCTATACCCTAAAACATTATTGACTTGATGACCCAAATATCATCTCGACTAAATTACCAGGTCAACTCCAGATTTCTTGAAGATAATAAAAGAGCCTACAAAAGTTCTCAATTAATCTTGTGATCCGACACCTTATTTCTGAATAAATATTTTGTTTGTTTGTTTATTTGTTTTTTTTTTTTGCAATAACAAACGCAAACCTCGTAAACATTGATGAAAAAGGAAAAAAGATCCGTAAATGAAGCTCTCATTCATACAAAAGATTAAACTCATAAACCAAAACTGACTTCAGTTTGACAAAACAAATAATTAAGGTAACAATTCTAATCCATTTGTTATGCTTTTGCTACAAAAAAGAAGTCAACAAGCAGCTTCGACAGCAACAACCTATTTCTTCTTCTCTCCACCACCAGCAGCCCTCATCTTTCGGAGAGCAGATGGCATCTCCTCACGCTTCTTCTTAGCCCTCTTGTGGGTGCCCAACTTTCTCTTGGCCACTTTCAGTGCACATTTGTCTTTCCCAACTTTGAGAAGCTCAGTGATTCGCTTCTCGTATGGAGCAAATCCAGCAACCTCCCTAATGAGACTTCTAGTAAAATGTACTCGTTTACTGGTTTTCTCTTTTCTGTCAGAAGGGCACAGAGGCGGACCTACATGGGGGCCTGGGTAGCACAGGTCCCCCCCAATTTTTTTTTCCTTATATATATATATATATATATATATATATATATATATATATAGTTATTATTTATAAAAATAATAATGTTTCTCATAGTTTAAATTTAAAAAAATTGTATTAATTACTACATTAGTTAATTTTGTTGTTTAAGTTTTTAAGCCATAATATTTAATTTTTTAGAATAAGTGATGTATAATGGGTTTTTTTGATGATATTTAACAAAAATTGAGTTTAGATGTTGTTGATTTTGTTTATCATTAAATTTTATAAATTTTAGATTTATTATACCACTGGTATAAAATTATATAATAGCATGACAGATCAAATATATTGCCTAATTATTTTAGTTACAAATCTAGAGAAAAAGTTATTTTTTATTATTAGTATGTTACAATTGTAAGTCGATCAAATATGATAACTCGGCGAGAAAGATAGTATTATATTTTTCTTAAACCTTTATTATATTTTGAGTATAATTTTAATAAATAAAAATATTATTATGTCGGTGCCCCACCGAAAAAGAAATTCTGTATCCGCCTCTGGAAAGGCGTGGTGCAAGCTCTTTCCTGGTAGTTATATGCCCTTTGTTCAAACCCACAAAGAGACCAGAGTTTGGCTGTTTTGGAGCCATTGCCTTTGCTGCGGAGTGACGGAGATGCCCAAAAGGATTCTAGGGTTTTTGAGTTTATTTGGTATTTTTTTTAAGAATATTTCATGTTTTTCCTATATCAAATTTATGAAATAAATTTTTAGAAGTTAATCACACATTGTTATATTTTTATCTAATTCAAGATTATTTGAGATTTATTTTATAATATATTTAAAATATCTATATTTTTTATTAAATATATTACTTAATTATTAATGATTAAATATATTTTTATATGATTTTTTAACTTATTTTATAATTTTTAATGACTTATAATATTACTTATTATATTTTTAAATTTTTATTTTTTTAGATTTATTAAGTTATAGATTTATTTAGTATGATATTATAATATTTTATTTTGAAATCAAAAGTTCTAAATCAATTTCATGACCCGATACCTCATTTTTCAGAATATCTTTTTTTTGGGTAGATTTTTATTTTATATTATTTTATAATCTCTCAAGTTTTATTCTTTTTCAGATTTATAACATAATTATTTTTCAATTTATTAACCTTTATTATTTTTTTTTTTATCTAATTTAAAAGTATTTTGAGATTATTTTATAATATTTCTCTATTTTCTTCATTTTAAATATATTAAGTATATTCATGATTAAATATTATTTGTCACAATTTATTTAACTTACTATATAATTTTTAATGACTAATATTATTATCCTATAGTATTTCTGAGTTTTTAATTTTCCAATTTATTAAAATAATTATATAAATTTAAATAATTTATTATATATTTCATTATGATCCAAGTTTTCAAATTTATTTAGTATTATATTATAAAACCTTATATATTTTCTATGAAATTCCTCAATCTTATATATAAATTGATTTCATGAATCGACACCACATTATTTGCATACCTATTTTGTTTTAATTTTGTAGTTTCTTATCTTATATTATTTTATAACACTTTATTTTGTTTTCTATTCGATATTCATGAAATGATTATTTAAAAGTTAATCACATTTTATTATATTTAATATAAAATTATTTTGTAATTATTTAATAATATTGTACACCCGAGATGAAATTCTGAATGTCTTTGACTATTTGCCAATAGAATGTTGGCCTACTTCTACACCGGATAATAATTCTGCTACGTTTTTTACTTTGAAATATTAAGTAATTATTTATGATCAAATATTTGTTTTTCTGTATTTACTAACTTAATTTTTAATTTTTTACTGACTTCTATTATTATTCTATAATATTTTTAAATTTTTTATTTTGCGATTTTATTATATAAATATAGAAATTTAAGGAATAGTTTACTATATAATTTTTCTCATTACAAGCTTGAGATTTATTTAGTATTATATTATAACATTTAAAAATTTGGTTTTATTTTTTTTCTTTTAATTTATTAAATAGTTATTTAGATCTAATTTATTTATTTATTAAATTGACACTTTTTCTGATTTGTTTTATCATTAATTTTTTTTTCAGATTTATTATAATTAAAATGATTTGAAAAAGCAGAAAGATTAAAGAGAAATACGAGAAGAGTGATGATTACTGGACGTGATGCTCTCTTCTTCCACTATTTTGCTCCTTTCCTTTGGTGTCTTTCCCTAGCTATGGTGAGTTTGTCTGCTCTGATGACGACTGCCCGGAATCAATTGGGCCGATCTTCCTCGCCAGTCGCCTTCTCAGCCTTCCCCACTAGCCCTAGCACCGAGTGCTAGGGTTTTGCAGCAATTTACGCAGTTAGCCATGGTCAACTTCAGGGGCGTATCTAGGGGGGGTACCTCCCTAGTCCACGGCACGGCCCAAGGAGTACTACTTTTTAAAGGAAAAATAATTTAAAAATAAAATTATATGTATTTTAGTAGGAAAAAATAAAGGGAAAACTATTCTTTGTCAACTGTACTTGTAGCATTTTTATGGTTTGCAACCTAATGATTTTTTTTTTGTTGTTATTAACAACCCAAAGTATGCGGGTTTTGCTCTTTGCAACCTTCAGACTATTTTTCATTCAAAAAATAGTTGAATCGAAGCACGTAAACCTCATGCCTTATCACCAATAATTATGTTGGGCAATGTTTTCATGTTTTTAGAATAAGGCATGTGGTTTACGTTCTTCGATTCAACCATTTTTTGAA
This sequence comes from Phtheirospermum japonicum, assembly GCA_014905375.1. Lineage (NCBI taxonomy): Eukaryota > Viridiplantae > Streptophyta > Magnoliopsida > Lamiales > Orobanchaceae > Phtheirospermum > Phtheirospermum japonicum. Next base: position 421,042 of record BMAC01000092.1, read on the forward strand.
TGAAAAATAGTCTGAAGGTTGCAAAGAGCAAAACCCGCATACTTTAGGTTGTTAATAACAACAAGAAATACATTAGGTTGCAACCATAAAAACGCTACAAGTACAGGTGGCAAAGGTTTTTTTTCCCAAAAATAAAACTGGGTTAGGGGAAAATATAATTTTTAATTCGGCTAGTGCTAATTCGCCGAGCTAGTTATGCCCCTTGTCAACTTTGCTTCATTTTGTGTGGCTTTTGAGCCTTCTCTTCGCCAGGAATTTCGACCGCCTGTCAGCAACAACTATGTAGATATTCAGTCACATGCTGCTAGGGTTTTTGGCCACTCCCTTATGTCCAATTTACTTCGCCTCCCGTTGCATTGTAGTCAAAACCTGGTCAGGATATTAGGCGCCTTCTGATGCCGGAAGCTACTCCACTGGCGGTGGCATCTGTAATTAAGATTCTCTTGCGGCTTACGCTTTCTTCTTAGACAAACATCTATTTTGGCTCACTCGTCATAGCGGATAAGATTCTGAACCCTAATACCATGTATTTTCAGCCCGATCTTACAAGGGCTCCTGTTTCACCATCATCACCGATAGCTGAACCCCAACAGCTCTAGGCGATCAACTTTGGTGATGGTTCCTTCCTGGAGGTTTTGTCTAACTCTGCCCCCAACTCACAACAGTCTCCTATATGCCCACCTCATCCATATATATTTTTTTTCAAATTGTTCGTATGGTTTGGGTCATCTGGACGCCCCTACCTACTCGCCTATATGAGTTTCCCCTCCTCTGCATGGACTTGGTTATGTGAATAGGGCATTTCGCCTGAAGGTTTGGCCGGTGATTCTCTGCCCCATCAAGGTGGTTCTAGAATAACATCCCAAGCTCACTTATAAATACCTTCTTTTAGTCAAGTGGCAGCCATCTCTGATGAGTTTCAATTTCAGCCGCTAGTTCGAAAGGTGATTGTTTTTTAGTTACAACTGACTTGAATCTATATAAAAAACGCGTGGCAAAACTAAATGGTTCATTGATTAGTCTCTTGCTTCAATCTAAGGTTTCGAAGCCTATGTCCCTCGAGGATCTTAAATCTCCTCTGCGTGATCTTAGAAATTCATTCCTCTGGGCAAAGTTTTTTTTATATACATTTTGTTCGCTAATTTTGGTGATTAGGCTCACGCTATAGTTAAAATGCGATGAATATTACATTCAGGATCTTTCCACTGAAGTCCTTGGATGCCAGATCTCAATCCCGACAAAGTTAGTACTTCATCATTGTCGCAAGTTTAGGTGCGTATTTATGAGCACGGTGGGAAAACTACTTCAACTTCATAAATAATCGGTTAACAGAATGGTTAGGCATTATGTTCGGGTGTTTGCTGAGCTAAAATCGAACTATTCTTTAAAATAAAGGGTCATGATTAAGAATGTAGGTGTTTGTGGATATGTTTCATTGAGTTATGATAACTTGTCAGAGTTTTGTACTCGTTTTAAAGTAGTGGGCCACTCGATTGTTTCTTGCTCATTTTCAAAGCAACTTGATGAGGTTTTGAACAATGCTAACTCTTGAAAAATTTGAACTTATGAAAAAACCTTTCCTACATTTGGTTTCAAATAATAGACGAGAACGGGCGCGATAAAGGTAGGAGTACCATTTGAAAACAAATGTTGGCACTTCTCTCCCTTTGACTATTAATAAATCAAATGCATTTGATAGTTTAAATTTTGATATTTGCATGAACATGAGTCTTCAGAGGTTATGATAGTAGATAGAGAAGTTCACGCTTCGAGTACAGGGGATTTGGTGCCAAACCAAGTGATATTGGTTGAAAAATGGGCTGCAATGGACGGAGAGACGCCCTTTTTTGCTTCTTAAAGCAACATCAGGATGAAACTTTCCACTTTATCAGGTGTAACCATAGTCCGTGTGGCTACCCATGATGCCTCTATGGCAAAAACACCCCTTATAATTGGTAATGCTGTGGGTGCTTCAACGAGAAAAATGCCTAATGTAACGGGCACGGCCGTGGCCGGGGAGGAGGCCCGCAGCAGTTTAACTTGTAATATGTCCGCAGTAATGGGAAGGACCATTTCTGGGATGGCTTCCCATAGCCTTAATACGGCACTTAGAACCTCTTAAATGGATACTCTGACAACTGATAGCGGTACTTCATCACCACAACATACACCAGTCATGGTAATCGAGGTGTCCTGTACCCCCATGATGGATCCTCTTCTAAAGTTTTATTAGACTTAGTTGATTTTACAGACAAAATGGGAGATCTTATTGCCAACACCTTGATAGTTTACAACCCTAATGCGACATAAATATTGGAGGGTGGTTTGAGTTATGTTAAAATCTAAGTATGTATAACATAAGTTGACGCTAGTAATATCATTCAAGACTATTCGATCATTAGTGTGGAGAACTTGACTTCTCAGAGGTTTATGGCAATGACAACCAAAAAGAGAGGGGCCAATTATGATGATGAGAACGAGGGATGTCAGGCCTTTGAAAAATAGTTGGATCTTTTGGATGAGAAAGATAAAAGGTAACGCCAACCTCCCCCTCCATCTTCATAATGTTATATCTCTTTTGGAAGATTCAAGGCATCGGTTATAAGGCTTCGTAGGTGATTGTCAAGGAGATTTGATGGATTCATTGTCCAGATTTTGTTATGATTGCGGAGGAGCCCACAACCTCTTTCACAAATTCTTCCTTCTTTCAGATAGTCTTTAGGGTTTTCTCTCATTTTTGAGAACTTTAGAAGTAATGGTATCCCCAGACATTTAGGTGTTCACGATCTAGACCATTAACTCTGTGATAGTTCCTTTATTTTACAACCAGGTCATGCTATTTCACACCGACATTATTGGGTTGGACATGCACCTGATCTTTGTTCATACATACAATCCGGCCTCCGCTAGGCATAATTTGTGGCGAGACATTTTGACTCTCTCCATACGTTTTTGCTCATTGGTGACTTTAATCTGGTCTTGGGTTGGGGGCTCATGAGAGGCACAGGGGTAGTCCACCCAATGCTACCTCCTGTGCTGACTTTAGATGCTTTTTGGATGATGGAATATTTCGCCAAGTTTCTACTCGTGGGTGCTTTTTTATGAGAATCTCTAGATTCCATAACAAGGTTTTCTTTGCACGTCTTGAATAAGAAGTTTACTCTACTGATATGTCATGGTATTACTGGACTCTTCTTTCCCCGTATGGGCTCTGATCACCATCCACTTCTTATTGAAAGTGTTGAGGAAATAGATTTAGTTTCTTGTCCTCACACATTCCATTCCCGGAATTTCTGGACTTCTTATAATGGCTTATGGAACCTTGCTTCTCCCTCGTGGGGGAAGCCTATACTCATTGAGAACCCCATCATGTAGCTTATGCTTAAGCTCAAGATTCTCCAGAGTGTTCTTCCTGATACAAATGTTTAAATGGTGGGAAATGTTCACCGCTGGATAGAAGCTGTCCAAGAAGACCTTATGACCCTAAAACCAGTCTTCTTTGCTTCTCTCGGATCTAGCATCCATCTTTCATCAAAAAAAGCCATGTGGAGTGGCTTACGGATGGTGATCATAATTCTTCTTTTTTTTTCATAGAAGCATCAAGATTAGGTGGCTAAGTCTTCCATCCACTCTCTTTTTATCAACGAAAGTGTTAGCCATAATGGGGATGAGATCAAGAATAAGATCATCCCTTTCATTTCAGATCTCCTTACAACACACCAAGACTTGGAGGCACTAGATTTGATTGAGAAGGTTTTGCAGCCTACCGTAGATCTTGGGAAGAATTTAACTCGCACGGACATACCCTTATATGGGGAGATTAAGGAGGTGGCCTTTGAAATCAGTTCGGATAATGCTCTTGGTCTAGATGGCTTCAATGGAAATTCCTTCCTAAAGTGTTGGGAATTTATGGATGTTGATGTTTGAGCGGCCATCAATTTCTTTTTCAGTTGATGTCTCTTTAAGAGGGCTTTGATTTAAGTTTCATGGTCCTTATTAGAAAAATCAAGGGCATAATTTGGGTAAAGGATTTTCATCTTATTTCTTTGAGTAACTTATCTTTTAAGATTATCACAAAGACCCTGGATTCTTAGATTGGGATTATAATTGGTGGTGTAATCTCTGAATCTCAGTTTGGTTTTTATCCCCCAAAAACAAATCCATGACTGTATTATTGTTACTTTGAAGGCCTTCAACTGCCTTAGTTCTCGAAAGTTCTGGCAAAAACATGATTTTGAAGATTGATATCTGCAAGGCCTTTGACACTCTTGACTAGGATTTCTTACTGGAATTTTGGAGGCAATTCAGGTTTGATCTAGTGTTCATTGGCTAGACTGGAACTATCCTACTCTTTCATTGCGTCTCGGTGCTGGTGAGTGGTGGCCCGGATGGTTACTTTAATTATACTAGGGGGTCGATTAAGGGGATCCCCTCTCGCCACTCCTTTTTGTATCAATGGCGATGTCCTTATTCGAGCACTTTATCTTACTTCTATTAAGGTTGAGATTAGGGGATTTCATGTTGGCCACTCAGTATACTTCTTATCTTATTTAATGTACGCTGATGACATCGTGTTAATGTGCCACGCCTCCATCCCGAGTTTGTGAGCCATTCTTAGTATCTTTTAGCGTTATGGTGCTAATTTCGGCCAGATTTTTAGTCCTGAGAAATCTAAAATATTTTTTGGCTCTTCAGTCTCCCCCGTGGTTCTTCGTAGGGTTTGTCTACTTTCATTCTTTTATTGTCGAGGTGTTCGTTGCTTTGTGAAGGCCCGGTTCATGAATCTCAATTAATTACAAAATAAAAAAACAATGACAATGCATGCTTTGTGAAGGTCCGCTGCTTTGAATTGATTTCAAATACATTCCTTTTATTTTTTTAATCCATTTGGTTGTCTATTGCTTCAATTTAATAATATAAATATTATTTAAATTAAAATCATTTCAATGTAACCCCAAATAGATTATTGTTTATTTTTAAGTTGTTAAGTAGGCATGTTTTAATTTTCATTATCATAATTATATACAACAATTATGTACAAAAAATACAAAAATACAATTATATACAAAAAATACAAAAATAAAAAATAATAACAGAAAATAGAAAAAAAAAGGAAAACTTACATTTGCAGGGCGGCGGCGGGCGACGGCGGCGGGCGACGGGCAGGCGACGGACGCGGGCGGCGGGCAAGCGACGGCGGCAGCTTGGGCTGGCCGGCTGCGGGCGGTGGTGGTGGCAGGCGGGCGGTGGAGATGGCAGACGGGCTGGGCTCGGCTGCGGCGGTGGAGGCAGGCGGCCGCGGTGGCGAGGCGGTGGAGCGGAGGTGGCTGGGCGGCAGCGGCGCGGAGGTGGGCTGGGTCGGCTGCGGCGTTCGCGTCGGTGGGAGGCAGGCGGTGGTGGTGGCAGGCGGGCTGGGCTTCGGAATGGAGCGGCGGCGGCGGCGAGCGGAGCGGAGCGGGCGGCGGTGCTGCGGGGGAGAGGAGGAGAAAAAAGAGAGAGAAAGGAGAGAAAAGAAAGTGAGGCGGGGGAGGGGGGAGGCCCGATTTTAGGTTAGAATCCTGACGGCCAATACTGACGGCCAAGGCCGTCAGGATTACAATTAAACGCTGACGGTCTTGGCCGTCAGCGTATATATATATATATATTTTTAATTAAAAAACTCATGCTGGCGGCCATGGCCGCCAGCATATTTTTTTTTTTTTTTTTTTTAAATCAAAAATATATCCTGACGGGCAAGCCCGTCAGGATAGTTGCGCGGGATTAATTCCCGCCTCACCCCTGAGGGCATGCTGACGGGAATATATACTGGCGGCCAAGCCCGCCAGCAAAACCGCCAGTATATGTTTCCGCCAGCATACCCGACAGCATTCCTGGCGGCCTTTTGGCCGTCAGGAAATCCGCCAGTACTGCCGGATTTTTTTGTAGTGTTTGATGTGGGCTTCAACAAAACTATTTCCAAATTCGAACGTTGGAAGGGTTCTTCCCTTTCTCTAGAGGGTGCCATTTATTTGGTTAACTTAGTGATTTCTAGCTCCACCGTGCATTCTATGCTTATTCTGAAGCGGCTGATGCCTCTCCTCTTGTATTTCGAAAACTCTATCCAGAGTTTTGTTTTGTTGGGACAGATTTCTAAAAGCAAATCCTTAATAGTTAGATAAGATTGTTTTTGTTCTCCTCAATGAGGGTGGCTTGGATGTTTTCTTGGTTATTACGGCCAATTCTACGTTTCTCTTCATGTTTGTCACATTTGTTCTTAATAAGGATATGATGGCCTCCTGCAACGTCTTTGCATGGTTCCTCAAAGATAATGGCTGCCCGCACACCCATGTCTCTTCTTCCATATAGGGTTGCATTCGGCAGCATGTGTTTAGAATTTTAGATGAGTCATGTTGGAATCCAGGTCGGAACTCGGAGGCAAGTTTATGGTGGGATAACTGTGCAGTTACTTCATTGCCACAAGTATTGGCATTCCCCTCGATTTTAAGAAGTTATTCTCATAAATCACTTAAGACTATTTCTTTTCAAGCTTGTGGGATTTTGCGAAGGACCTTTTCACGACCTTCATTGATATTGTGATTGACATCCTCCATTTCCCGCTAACTACTAACATGGTTGATAAAAGTATTTGTCCTATTTTAGTCAAAGGGAAGGTTTCTTTGAAATCTTCGTATGAGCATATCAATATAAGTTTCTAAAAGTGAATTGGGGTTCTTAGATTTGGTCTTTGTATATCTTGTCTCATCACTCGATTATATTTTGAAAGGTAATTTTTAATATTCTAGGTGTCTTTGATGTCATTAGATGGAAGGCTTCATCTAACCTTCTTTATGTTACTTCTGTTACTCTTGTGTAGAGGATGTGGATCATATCTTTTGGATTTCACCTTCACCTCTCACATGTAGGGATTGATTGAAGATACATTCAATATACATTTACCTCTATTTGGAAGGTTTAATAATCTTTGTGTTTTTGTTTTTAATTATCGTTTTAGTGTGCAGGTCCATTGTGGAGGGTTGCTTTCATCTTGGTAGTTTAGATGATATGGACTTTTTGGTGTGATACGTTCTATAATAGCCCCCCACCCCCAACCACGGCTTCACTCATCACCATTCGCTCTCTCATTTCGATGTCCTCTCGGTTAGACAATGGTGCGATGTTCAATTTGGTCTTACACTTGATTTTCTTGAACAAGTTCGGTGTGCGTGGAAAGCCTATGCCTTCGCTCAGCCTCATTCCTGTCAGGTGGTTACCTCTGTCCCAAAGTTAGATCAAAGTGAATAGGATGATAGTGCTATGGGAGTCTCGGGAGTGACTTTCGGTGGGGATCTTCTGCCAGTGCTAGGGCTTTGCTAAGGGAGGCTTCTCTGGACGTTTTGGTGAGGATTTTGCTTACGAGTCCTAGTAAGAGGCCGCGATGATTGCTATTGAGGAGGTTGCAGCTTAAGATTGGAATTGGATCTGTCCTGAGTCTGATTCCTTATACGTGGTTAACTTTTTTTTTTCAGGCGGTGTCATGATGTACCCTGGACGTTTCTAGCGCACTAGCACCATGCACTTTTCCGCATATCATCCATGGAGTTCATGGTATTGCACATCTTTTGTGAAGGTTAATAGGGTGTTAGATGCTTTATCTAAGTCGCTCAGTCACTACAGTTGGTTCTCTTCTCCGTCAGAAGATATTTTGGATGCACCTCATGACGACATCATTAGAAAGCTTTTTCATAGATTAGTGCAGTAATAACTCTTGATAATGCACCGGATTTCCCTCGACTTAGGAGATGGAATCGAGGTTTTCATTGTTGAGTCACCACTTTCTTTTTGTAGCTTGTTTTTATTTTTTTGGTCGGCACGTGGCCTTATGCGATAATTTTTATTTTTGTCTGATTCTTTGGCTATTTTCATGGGGAGATACTATTTCTTCTACGAGGCTTTCTTCCACACGGGTGGGTTTACCTCAAAAGGTGTTAATGATGCCCATACAGGTGTTTTTAGTTGAACAATCTGTGTCATGATCCTTGTAAATGTCTGACCTTTTTTCCTCTTTCTTTATATTAAAAGTTTATTAAAAAAAAGAGAGAGATAAATAAAAAGAAGATTGGTAAAAAAATGATTTTGTTGGCACTTGCTAACAGAAACTAGTTGTAGCCGAGTGACTTGGTGTTCTCACTTGCTCCAAGATGTCGCGGGTCGAACCCCATGTCCGTCAATTTTTATTTTTAATTATCACCACACACTTTGACACGTCAACTTACACATCATCTCCAAAATAAGGTGAGGAGAGACTCTCATAAGTCCAAACCAAGATAAATGTTAAGTCATAAGTTCGAACCAAATATATAAATTCGTATTAGTAAGTTTAATATATTATTTTCAATAGTTTTCCAATTATCTTTTCTCTCACGTTTAATATATATATATATAGGGGTGGGTTCAAATAGAACCATGTCATTATATGCGAACCTGCGAACTAATACTTTTATTATATACCAGCAGTGCTTTTATTATACAATCATAGTGCTTTATTATTATTTTTAGTTATATACACTAGTAGGGCTTTCATTATACAATCATAATGCTTTTAAATAAATAAGGAAATACACAAAAAGTCTGATTCATCCATTTAATTAGATCTAAGGCCCATAATTTACCCTAGGTTCACGTATAGGAACCTGGTTCTCATTTGAACCTAATCCTATATATATATATATATATATATATATATATATATATATATATATATATATATATATATTGGGGTGGGTTCCAGTGAGAACCCTCCCTTATATGCAAACCTGCGAACTAGTGCTTTTATTATACAATCACGGTGCATTATTAGTATTTCAGTTATATACACCAGCAGTGCTTTTATTATATAATCATAATACTTTTAATCAAACTAAGAAAATATACAAAAAATCTGGTCCATCCATTTAATTAGATCTAAGGCCATAATTGACTTTAGGTTCACAAATAAGGACATGTTTCTCATTTGAACCTAACCCTATATATATATTGGCAAGTTGAAAAAAGGAAGAAGTATGATAGGATTGTGATTAAGGACGAAATTGAGAAAAATTGTAAAATATATAAAATCATGTTTAGATATTATTTCTAATAGTTATTGTATTCTTGTTTCTCTCCTCATGTTTAAAAAAATAATAATATGTCAAGTTGAAAAAAGGAAATTTTTTTATAAGATTGTGATAAGGATATAATTGAGGAAGTGTAAAATATATCTAAAACAAAATTTAATATGGAAAGATATTGACAAGGTAGAACGATATTTATTTAAGATTGAAGTATTATATAACGGTGATTTTAGTATATTTTGTAAAAATAATTAATATGTAAATAATTAAATAGTTTACTTAAATAAATAAATTGATGACTAGAAAAAGAGATAAAGCATTGATTTCATATAAGACTTAGTATGATTGATTGAGAAATATGTACATGAATACTGTAAATACGTTAGACGTGTAAATATTAGACAATATTTATAAGGTATTAAAAAACAGACTATACCGCCTGGTTCAACCGGGTACTGGCCACTTGTTCGGTCCGCTAAGCTCTATATAACTGGAAATGCGGTTAAACCGCATAAAACTGCTCAAACCGACCCAAAACTGATTCTAACCCTGGAACCGCCCACTATTATAGAAATGGTGTCCTAATAGTAGTCATGATATAAAATGTGGGTTGTATCTTTTTTCTTTTGTAAACACTCAGATTTCAAAGGCCAGTTAGAAGCATTACAAAATAAGCCCTAATTTTTTAAGCTCGTGTATCTTTTTCTCATTTCTCTCAGTCCCGAAAACCCTCATATCCATGTCTAATCGTGTGTTCAAGTTATCAAGCTCTTCGATTAGGATTTTTAAGGTTTTTTTTCCTTTTTTTTACTATTACCATCTTATTATATATAACTATATATACATGTGTTTGTGTGTATGTTGTTCTTTAGTTTTGACATTTGGGTATTTTGTGCATAAACCACCAATTTCTTTCCAAGCCTGTCAATATGTGAATTCATTCTTCATCACCAATATATATGCATTGAAAAACTGAGAAAACCATGAGTATTTTTTATGTATAAAAAGAATGTTCTCATAGTTTAACTTAAGTTTATTATCACATAATGCAAAGTGAAAAAACCATTATATGTACTTGTTATATCTATTCCAGTGTCTCACTTTTTCTCTCTCTATCTCTCTCTTTTTATAGATGGACTCATCTCAAAATTGTCAAAAAAGTATCCCCACTATTAATTCACTTCAATCATGAGTACAGGAAAAAACTCATAAACAATAGGATCACTTTAGAGAGAACGTGGATGCGAATGGAAAGAAGAATTGGACATGATTGCACTGTAATAATATTTGAAAAGGCGACAAAATTAATAGAATGAGAAAACACCTAGCTGCTCGAAAAGGAAACATTGAACCATGCAAAAATGGTCCCTATGACATTCGACATCAAATGGAACAATCTTTGAAGGAGATTGAAATAAGGAAAGTTGTGAATTCGTTTGAAGATGATAATATTTTAAATGAGCTTGAGGAAGAGATGCACTTGTCACAACCACATACTATTAAAATTGTGGAGGACATATTGTTGCCCACAAGTTCTCAAACGTAAAGAGAAGACAAGAAGAGATGGTGTCTAACTATTTTGCTCCTAAGACCACTCCAGGCAGACAACCATCTATCAAAAGTGCATTTGTAAGTAAAGAAGCATTTTCCCAAGAAATTCTTAAGATAGTTGCATCCCTATAAATGCCATGAATCCCACTTATTTTCAATGAATGGTAGATGTTATTAGTGTTGTTGGTACTAGTTATAAAGCACCTATATATTATCATTTGCGAACAAATTTGTTAGGTAGAATGAAAAAAGAATTACAACTAGTAGTTGATAGTTATCAGAGCATTTTGGGAAGAATGAGGTTTCACTATTATGATTGATGGTTCCAGGATCAGTCGAATCTATAACTTATTAACTTTCTATTTTATTACAAAATAGGAACACCTATATTGGACATGGACGAGTTGAAATAACATGCTTTATGGTGAGGAAGGGCTTCCAAAAATGGTTTGTGAAAAGATTCTCTTATATTTATTTAATATTTTAAAAAAATAATACTATATGTATGTATGTTAGTTCTCTTACAATTATCATTTTTCTTCTTCTAGATTTGGACAAACTTGTAATTAGATGCAAGAATTGCATCATCTTGAAGAGAAATCGGAGAAAGGGAATGATGAAGATAATGCTCAAGAAAGAATGTTCCACTAAATGCAAGCTCATGTTGATAAATGAGATCAACTCAAATAGTTGTTTATTTCAAGTGCATGTTGGTTTTATTGCTTAGTTAGTAATTTAGTATTATATAGTGCTTAAACTTATGCTTAGTTAGTAATTTAGTAATATCTACTCTTAAACTAGGAGTTTGTGGGTATATTTTGTTATCCCTTTTCAGAAATCACTGATATTGCAAGAAACCTCTATCGGAAAAGAATTCGATCTCGCCGAAGATCGAATTGGAAGAGTAGAAAGGATATCACTCAACTCGATGACTTCTTTGCCAAAAATCTACTGTGATAAGAAAGCGTTCTTAGTTTAGTTCGGTATAACATGGGTCTCGATGATGTTTGTCCAGTAACATGTCATCTTACAAGGTTCTATCACAAGAAGCTAGAATCAATGTCTCGGTTTACACACAAATAATGTCGGGAGTTTTCGCCAAGAATCTCGAAAATAGGCATGAGATGAACGTGAGATTGAGGTTGCACAAAGTTAGGATCCAAAATCTCATAAAATCTGAATTCAGTTGGGTGCTTATTTTTGACGTGCTTTGTTTAGTACTTGATAACATAAATTTTTAGTTAATTTTTGTTAACCGGTTGAACTAGTCCTATCGATTGAACCGTGAACCATTAGCTCTACTAGTCGATTGCCGATCCGGTGTTTCAAACATTGATTGAATTTTTGAAGTATAAAAATACGAAACAGACATATTTTGCTAAGATTCTTTAGGATTCTGAAACCTTTATTCAAGATTTTTTGGGTTTTGAAATTAGTAAGAAAGATATATTGTTTGTTGTAGGATTGAAAATCTTCTTTTTAATATATATATATATATATATATATATATATATATATATATATATATATAGTAACATGAAAACCTTGTCCATTAGATTTATGGGCTCATAATAGTTATATCACTATCTCTTAACTTCCAATATCAACTTGAATCCCTCAATTTGGACGTTATATGAGAAAGTTATGTCCGAAATATGAAACTCCAAGAAATCCTCCTGACACACATGGCCGTGGATTGAGTGCCACTGTTTAGGGGTAGTGTGCGACGATCTTAACATGTCTGTTTTCACGCGTTTTAAGTCCGTTTTGGCCCTTTTTTTTTTCGTGCAGCTCTTAATTGTCTAATTTGTGTTCGTCAATGCTCCTACTCCGGATAAGTTTAAAAAAACCTAACATGTTACTATGAAAACAACAAAAACGAGAAAGCGTAATATTTCTTAGTAGATTAAGCTTTTGATGATTTATTGAAAATAACTTTTTTCCTATTTTGAGGCCAAATGAATAGTAAAATTATTATTTTTATATAGCTACCATCCCAAGACAATTATCGGGCTGCCAAATCAGTATGAATAGTGCATGATATATGTATCCAGGCTATATTTCGGCGTAAACTTGAAAGTTTTTTTAAAAGAAAATCCACCAATGAACCCACTAAGGGTATGCCTCCCACTCAAACATTTTCATTCAACGTCATCAATAGCCGACCACAAACAAACCTGGGAACAATTCAAGTTGTTTGATTATGCATTTGACTTCACATACACACATTAAATATATATTCCAAAAACAGACTTCCAGCTAATTTTTTTCATAATATATATAGTAAAAGACCAAAAAAAAAGATAAAAGTACAAAGTAATTCAAAGACTACGCAAACCAATTAACCTCTGGGGGCAGGCCAGTGACTAGAGTTGCTTTGCAACTTGGGGATATATCCGCGATAGGCGACAGAACCAATTTACAATAGGGAACATCTATCACAATAAGTATAAAAATGTATTTATAAAATATGAAGTTGTGTGATTATCAAAAATACATGGATCTAATAATTATTTGCTGTAGTAATATAAATTAAGAGCGGAAGCAATTGATAATTAAATAACAAAGATTATTTACGCGAGATATATTGTAGTTCTTATTAGGATTATTTTACAGATCTTACCAAATGATATTTACTATCCTTAACTACTTTTTAAGTCAACTCTCTTGAAATTTTTAAAGTTCTATGAACTATCTCGAATGGCTAAAAAATATTAATCCCTAATAATTTGAAAAGTATATGAGAACCCAATGTTTCGATATTCTAGTAATATTAAAACATATACTAGAATGTTGAAATAATTATAATTATAAAATAAAACAAAGTATTCGAGTTTTGCAACACGTATGCTTAAACTCTGAAATCGAAGTATGTTTACAACGAGTCATAACATTATATAGAACTCATAAGTTGGTCTCCAAGTAGCCGTGTATTTTCATCGGTCTGTCTTTACCTTGCCGCCTTCCTTGTAAGTAAAACTCTAGGATTCCATTTCCTTCTTCATTCTCATTTCCATGTATACAATTCGAGTTCTATGAATCTTTGACTTTATGTAAGAACACTAGCTTTCACGCTGAAATTTAGACATGTTCAACGGTTCGAAACCGGTGATTCACGATTCGAACCGCCGGTTCGATTTATAAATAAATGACAAACCACAACTGAACCGTGAACCGGCCGGTTGCTGGCGGTTTGTGAATCATCGGTTCACGGTTCGATTTGACCATTTTTTTTATGGAACTTTTAAACTTTTAAAATTCATATTTTTTTGGTTTTATTCTTGTGTTTATTTTTAATTTTATTAAAAAAAAAATATTATGTTAAGTGATAAAATAGAAATATTTCTTTGAATTAATTATAAAAAATTAAAAATAAATTAAACTTGAACTATGTAAAATATTCGAAGTAAAAATAAGAAATTTTAATTATAATATTTGAATTTTTTTAAATTATTTTTTTTTATTTCTCTATTATTAAAGATTTTTCTAAAATGTATGAGGTTAAAATAAGAAAATAGAATTAACACTTTGAAATTTTAAATTAATTAAAAAATATTAAAATTAAATCATTCAAAATATTTGAAGTTAAAAAAAAAAATTAGAATATTCAAAAATTTGAAGTTAAGTAAGAAAATAGAAATAACACTTTTAATAATTAAAGAACAAATTAAAAAGAAATTATTTTTGAACTTCAAATATTTGAAGTTAAAATTTAAAATTTTAATTACAAATAAATGAAGATAGTTGTCTACGTATCCCTTACCTTAGAAATTAAAGTGCACGTAATTTTCACTTACCCTACTTACCTTAGGAATCAGAAGGTGGTGCGGGGGGAGTCATGATCATCTATCCTTATCCATTTACAGACCCGTTGCTAGATACCGTGTCATAATACGTCTCGCTCTCTTCATATTCACTAAGAACGTTTTTTCGTTTGCGTAGGTAGGCGTTGTACAATCATGCAACATCATTTGATACTCGAGATTGTGAGGCCTAATGTGGGATCTCCGCGGGTCCAGCATGTACCCCCCTTAACCGAATGCTATTGAGATGGTTGGTACGTAAACGACCAATATCTTTTCGCAATGATGTTAACAATGGGATATAGTGATTTCCTCATTGCCCACTAATTCAAAATATCAACTCGTTGTCGACTTCATTTTTACCTAATGTTCTATACTCAAAAAGCCATTGCTGGATAAGCTTCAAGTTCTTGCAAAGGGTTAGAACCAAATGAGTAATCCGAACGCCCCATTCGTGATCTTTTTTTTTTTTTTAAATCTCTTAATTTCATCGTCGCCATCACCATTTCTACTAGGATTACCACTTCTAGTAGAAGTTTGTCGCCCAGAAGTACTCATAGGAAAATGACCATCACAATTTATACTATATTCTTTAAATATATCGAATAAAGATTTTTTTTAATATTTTGAATAGTATTATCAATAGAAGGATATTCAAAGTTTTGAAATGGAGATAAAGTATCATAATAATTGTTAAGATAAATTTCTAAAACACCACTGTATTATTAAATCTAATAATGTAGCAATTAAAAATATATTTGGAATGTAATAAAAATACTTAAACCATTTTCGTTTCATAAAAATAACACATTCTTACAATCATTCATTTTTCATGCACTCCCTAAAGGTGAATGCAATTTAAACACAATATTCAACAACAAGTTGAGAAGTAGGACAATAAACACAGTGAAATAAATTAAAAGCATCATCATACATTTGTTAGGTTCGCTATAATCGTACGGGGCCTACACAGCGAAATTTAAGATTTTTTAAAATATTAAAATAAATATATATATCAAATATATATACTAAACCCCGTAAACTTCGTTAACGATTTTAACGATCGTCATTTTTCATTATTGTGTATCGAATACAAATATTTTGATTCTTATAAAAATAAATTAATACCTCACTCTCGATATCTTCAAACGACGATTGAGAGGGAATCAATTCCCGGCTATGTGGCTAACACAAAAACTCCTCGCCGTAGAGATTCAAGCGTATCCCCTCTAATCGAGTTTACATTTTAATTGAGACACCGGAAAAATTCTTCGCTAGTAGAATCGTTCCATTTTCAAATTGATTAAAGTAATAAATAATTAATTTAACAATCAACAATTGATTGAAAATTAATTATTATAAATAATAAATTATTAATTAGTTATCGTCTACAAATTTAAGACTTAAATAAATAAAAATATATAAAATAAAAGGTAAATATTTTCTTTCTCTGTTTTTCGGTCCCAGCTCCCTTTTCAAAATTTATATCAAAACCCTTTGTTTTGTTTTCGTAAAAAGGACGGCTCTAGATTTCTTTTCCAAAAGGTGTTTAATTAACCTTTTCACCTTTTGATTTCTCATGACCAAAAAAAAGGCTGCCACTACATTACTTATGTATATACATAGGTTAGGTTAACCTTTTATTTGTTTATATATATATATATATATATATAAATATATATATAGGGTTGGGTTCCGGTGAGAATGGGTCTGTGGGTGAGAAATGAGAATGAGTCTTAGCTATTATAAATAATCTAATCTATTGGCTCTAAACTTAACAAATTAACAGGCATCCCTAATCTCGAAACGGCTGTCCCTCTTTTCCAATAAACACAGAAATCCACCGTTCCTCTTTTCCAATAAACACAGAAATCAGAAATCCGAGAAATACGTTCCTCTTTTCCAATAATCCGAGAAATCCAAGACAACCGAGAACACAGTTGCGATTTCTCTTTTCCAAACAAACAGAAAAATCCGATCAAAAGTGCCCTGCAACTGAAAAGGAATAGCCTTAATTTCAGAGAGATAAAAAATCGATTCTTGCTGTTTAGATTTTTGAGGCCCTTCCATTTTCAATTAGGTCTGATTTCTCTGAGCTCGACAATTTAGTCGTGAGTTTTCGGTTGCGCCTATGGCTTTGATTGAAGATGAATCAGGTATTTTCAGTTCTATTTTTCTACTTTTAGTTCTAAAATCTTCTCGATGCACTCTCTATTTCATACGATTCAAAGAAAAATTTATTTTTCTAATTTTCTACTTGTCAACTTTCAGTTTTTATTTTCTACTTGTCGACTTTCTGTTTTGGTTGCTGTCTGATTTGTTTTCTGCACAACTCAGTGTCAGTTTTTGCACATCAGCTTGTTACCTTGTGCACGTCCGAGCCTAATGGTGTTTTGCACGTGTCGTGGAGTCTTAAAAATTATATGCTTGTCGTCGTCTGATGTGGTTGCTGTCTGATTTATTTTCTGCACAACTCAGTATCAGTTTTTGCACATCAGCTTGTTACCTTGTGCGCGTCCGAGCCTAATGGTGTTTTGCACGTGTCGTGGAGTCTTAAAAAAATATATGCTTGTCGTCGTCTGATGTGGTTGCAGTCTGATTTGTTTTCTGCACAACTCAGTGTCAGTTTTTGCACATCAGCTTGTTACCTTGTGCACGTCCGAGCCTAATGGTGTTTTGCACGTGTCGTGGAGTTTTAAAAAAATATATGCTTGTCGTCGTCTGATGTGGTTGCTGTCTGATTTGTTTTCTGCACAACTCAGTGTCAGTTTTTGCACATCAGCTTGTTACCTTGTGCACGTCCGAGCCTAATGGTGTTTTGCACGTGTCGTGGAGTCTTAAAAAAATATATGCTTGTCGTCGTCTGATGTGGTTGCTGTCTGATTTGTTTTCTGCACAACTCAGTGTCAGTTTTTGCACATCAGCTTGTTACCTTGTGCACGTCCGAGCCTAATGGTGTTTTGCACGTTTGAGATAGTGCATATACACAGACCACATAAAAACTAATATTCATCCCAAAGAGCCTTGAAAAGTAAGAGAAGCACAAAAACACTAACAGAGAACTTCCAGATTTTGTAGTTGAGGAAATACCATTTTGAAAATATCAATCTCCTGTTAGTAGAATTTACAATGAATGATAACATAATGATGATTAAAGAAAGCATTTCAGTATATTTATGTATAAAACAAACAAATGAATTATTAGTTTTATCCTTATATAAATGTAAGCTTCTCTTGAAAAGGAAAGTGTTAAAAAAAAGAGAGAAAACATACCAGCATTCTTATTTGGCAAATTCTGAGGATCAGAAGGCATAGAAACTACACCTTTTTCCTTGGTGGCAATACCTGCCTTCTTTTTACCCATCCCTACAAATGAACATATTCGAATTCACACACGAGGAAATTAAAAACTTCGCCATTATAATTGTATCTATGCATTGTGCAATTAACACAAACCCTACCCAGAAAAAATCAAGCAGATGTAAGGAATATCTATAACATAACGTCTACTGTTTTAATGCTAAATAAGTACCAACTGAACTATACATACAATAACACACATAATTTATTGTATACATACAAAATTTGCATGATTTTCATGTTTTCATACATGCAAAAATGCCTGCACAATTCCTATTTCAAAAACTGTACCCGCTAGTATTACAACATCTCATTATACATGTCCATAAAATAAATACTTCTCTAGTGTTTATTATGTGATAAAACCAAATGACGGACTGAAAGGGTAATATAAAAGTTACTATAAAGTAAAAAACAAAGTTTAAACTCATTCATAGGTAGCACATTTACACGAACTGATGGTATCTCATGTAATAAGCACGTGATGTTGTTCATACTTGAGTTAAATCCACGATCATTTTTCCATATTTTCTCCTAAATGGGCCAAATTCATGTCCTCCAAAAAATATAAAAAAAGTCCAACATTTACAAGTTAAAACTTACAAGTACTAATTACCATCTCCAGCACAATAATAAATTCAAAACCTCCTCCAGCAAGAAACCACAGAAAACAGGTGGGATTTTGGGGTAAAAAGGATCTCTATATAAAACAGTAATAATAATACTAATGCTACTAAAATCTGCAGCCGCCCCTTGGCTCTAGGTCTATTTTGCACAAGGAAAAGGAAAAATCTTAGGTGGGGTTCTTTTTATTATTATTGCATTGAGAAACCCAATTTGGTTAAATCATAGTAATTATAAACACAATGCATACTAGGTTAACACAAATTATGGAGTCTGAACCGTTTGCATTATTTGAATCATCACACAAAAATGCAGGCCATATCTAGCCATCCTTGAATAACATTAAACTAGGGTTTTCGGGATTTTGAATCATCACGAATTCACAAAAAAAAAAAAAAAAAAGGAAAAACGTACCAGAAATAATTACAGCATTCTTGTTGGGTGAAGTTTTCTTCTTCGGTTTAGATTTCTGCAGAGTTTGTCCCATCGATTGTATACACTGGGGTTTTCGGGATTTTGCAACGGAGAGGAGAAGATTGCGTTTCGGGGTTTCCGAGAATTGAGACGAAAACGGAAGATATGGTAAATTGCGAGTGGGTGATTACTTCTGTGAGATAAAACTAAAACGAAAATGACGAGAATAAAACCGAGCTTGCTGTGCAAAACAATGGAGAAGAAAACGAAAGGCTTCTGTTTCTTTGCAAAATGACGCGTGGGTATTCAGAAAATGGAGAGAAAGAACCTTAATTACAAAAGCACCATCGAAAAGTTCAAAAATTACAAATATGGCACCAAAATAATTCAGCGGAAAAATCAGAAAAATTAATTATAATGGTAAGAAATGGGTGGTCAGGATTTGTTCTCATTTCTCACCTACGGACCCATTCTCACACGATCCTATACCTATATATATATATATATATATATATATATATATATATCGATCCTATACCTATATATATATATATATATATATATATATATATATATATATATATATATATAATATTGATTAGGTTCATCAATGAGATCTAATCTCAATTATTCAACTAATCATATAATTAAGAAAATAATTATTTTATAATTCATCCTACTCTTTCAAAACCAAGAGAATTAATTGGACCCGAATACCTTTTATATATATTTATATTATATATAAATATATAATATAATATAAATTAATTTTATTTTAAAGTTTTCAATTATTGTAGTGCGCTTCTACAATTAGGGCCTACTAAAAAATCACATGAACTTGAATTTAAAACCCAACTATATAAATTAATTCAATTAATTAATTCCATGAGTTTAAATTAATCAATCTAATTGACTAATTTAATATATTCCTTTAATTGAGATTTCTAATCAAATTAGATTTAATTACATAATCAAATTACATAATTAAATACTTAACCCAACCATTGAATTAAATTAAAATCTCATTTAATTAATCCAAATTAATTAATTATTCCAACCATTGGAGTTACCAATTTTGAAATGTCAACAACCAAAATTATGTGTGACCCTTTTAGGTTCACGACTAACACTAGCAGTAGGCTTACAACTCTTGTAAGTTTATAAATAACAATTTATTATATTAATTAATCTAATTAATTAATTCTCTTGATATTAACTCTTTAATTTCAAGAACCTACAAATCATGACAACATCTAATAAGTAGCATGATTACCCAGTGTTAGGTGAAACAGCGAGTAAACCTATCTCAATTTGCAAGTCCATACATATACGATCCTTTGGACAACTAGTTTCCCTATTAAATATTGGCCATGAATTTATAAGTGGAAACCCAATTGATTTAATAACTGTGATTTCATTTCAAGTTTAAGTAATACATTTATGAATCAATATTCATCGTGCCCTGGCCAAGGTCTTTGAATCACAAACTATGAAAATTCACAAGATACTCCCTTGTCCATAGACAAGTGTCGAATTGTTTGTTGGCTACAGATAAAATACCCAAAATACCCCTTTTACGATTGACAAGCAATCGAAAGATAAATCTAAGCATTGCATGATGTGCACAAGGTTACCATCGTACCTCAAGTCAAAGGATTAATCATGTACTATTGCAATATGGAAATTCTTATTTGACAGACAAATCTTCCAGTTAAGAATTTCCATCGGGTCATGTTCAATGAACTTATTCTCAAACAAGCATCCACATATATACACTCGCGTCACAACGCTGATGTTAATGGAATGCAACATCCTTATCTTACAAGCATGCATCATATGCGCAAGTCTTACCGGGCTATTCAATGTCCTATCTCGAAAAACCCATTGACTTGAAACATGTTTAAGACCAAAACCTTAGAGATACGTTCCATGATTACCATCGTGTGCGCAACCATATCCCATAGTTTAAATTAGTCTAAGGACTTTATCATACGTGAAATTATAATAAAAGATTACACATAAGATAAAGAAAAATGCCTTTATTAATATAATTCAAATAAAATCATTATACAAGTAGAATGAAGTCCAATCTAATTGGAACGTCGGGCACTCAACTCTAACAACATCTTTAAAAGTTTTTTCAAATAATTACATTTAGTCCATTGCACTACAAAAAAAAAAAAGGCTAATGCTGACAGACTTTGCTGACGAGCTGAAAAACCGTCAGCATATGCTGACAGCCGCTGATGGGCGGAATTTGTTGACGGGCAAAGGCTGTCATCGAGAAGGTTGTCAGCTACCCGTCAACAACCGTCAGCATTTTGATTTGCTGACGGGTACCAGCCCGTCAGCTTAATTAATAAAAAATAGAAATACTGACGGGTACAAGCCCGTTAGCAATATTTAAAATAAAAATAAAAATAAATACTGACGAGTACAAGCCCGTCAGCAATATTGAAAAAAATAAAAGAAAATGTTGATGGGTTTCATGCTCATCAGCATATCTGTTATAAAGCAGACATAATCTACTTTCATACGCAGATTGAAGAGCACATAAAAGAAAAATAAAAATGGCCCGCCACTAGCCCAGCCCACCTCGGTGCACGCCGCGCGCCGCCCCTAGCCCAACCACAGCCCCGACGCCAGCCAGGGGCTGCCCACAAGGTCCATCTTTTGTCTCTTTTTTCTTAAATATTTTTGAGTTGTTTTGTGAATTAAGATTTATAACTTTCGAAAATAATATGAAATAATAATATAATTGGTGTATAATCTAGGTTTTAATATATAATTAGGGTATAATTTAGGGCTTTTTTATAATTAGAATTTATTTTAGGTATTATTATATAATTAGGGAGTAATTTAGGTGTTATTGTATATTTAGGGTTCAATTTAGGGGTTTTGTATAATTAAGTTTAATTGAGGTATTATTTTATCGTAAATTTAGGGGGTTTTATATAATTAATATTTAATTTAGTATTGTTTAATTGTGGTATAATTTAGGGGTTCTTTTATAATTAGGGTTTAGTTTAGGTATTACCGTATATTTAGAGCTTAATTTAGGAGATTTTCTATAATTAGAGCTTAATTAAGGTATTCTCGTATAATTATCGTTAATTTAGGGGGGTTTGTGTAATTATGGTTTAATTTAGAAATTATTAAATAATTAGGGTATAATTAAGGTTTTTTTTGTATAACTAAGGTTTAATTTAGGTATTTTTGTATAATTAGTGTTTAATTTAGGGATTATTTTATATTTGGGGTTTAGTTTAGGTATTATCGTATATAGAGCTTAATTTAGGAGATTTTCTATAATTAGAGTTTAATTTAAGGTTTTTGTATAATTAAGGTTTGATTTAGTTATTTTTGTATAATTATAGTTTAATTTAGGGGTTATTTTATAATTAGGGTTAGTTTAGTTATTATAGTATAATTAGAGTTTCATTTGGGGTTTTTTAAAAATTAGGGTTAGTTTAGGTTTGAATTTTAAATATTTCATATTTGAAAAGTTTTAGAATGTTTGTGTTGGTGATTTTGAAATACCGTGGTGATCGGCAAGTTGTGTTTAATTAATATTTATGTTTTGATATACATATTGTGATTGGTTGGGGTTGACGTCGGTGATGACGTGGTGTACGGCGCCGGCTGGGAGGTTTTGTTCCTCGAATAATGGATTTTAAGTTTTTTTCAAAATGTGATGGTGGTTTTAAAAAGTGCGTGGTGATTAATATATACGATCTGTGATAAATATATATGATCTGCTTGGTGCACGTTACACGTGAAGTTGAATTTATAGATATGCCCTTTACATTAATTTACAGATTCTAAAACTGACAGCGTATATTAGAACAACTAAAGATGTTGTGTTTTTTGCACATCACCCCATATAAAGCTCTTCGTAAAATTAAACTGAATCTGATTTGAAACACATGGAGCATGGTTATTGTCCACACTTGTATTGACAAAGACACTTTTACTTTTTTCCCACACGTACAAATTACATTTTCTATTTAGGGGTCTTCCTGCATACCCGGGGAAGAAAAAAAATACCTAAATCTTTACGGCAATAAATCATAACAAATAATTAAGTATGCTTGAAAAAACATGATATTGAGAAATATCACGGATTTTAAGAACTGACGAGTGTTGAAACATCACATCACGGATTTTAAGAGCGTGATTTAGCATCAATAAGTATAAAATATTTATAAACTAAAACACTTACCTTAGACCCATTTGAGATTTAGTATCAAATAGAGAGTTTGATACTATATTCTGAATTGTCCACTGATTTGGACAGTTTGAGAATGTGATTGTAATGTGATTATCTTATATCGTATGTATTTTGTGGACTTTTGAATTTAGGTTTCCATCTCTCCTTTCGGGTGCACTGCAATATATGTGCACTTAGAGAACTAAAGGGAGGTGCTGCCAAAATTTTCAAGTTCTCAAAATGCATAGTAAGATAAATTTATATTCCCTTACCAAAAATTCAATCATTTTCTATAGGCTCCCTCACAGCGCTCGATTCTCTTCAATTTGATCTTCCATATTATTAATCACAATTAGGATATTATAGGATGAGTTTTGATCATATTTGGATGTATAAACAGAGGGTAGACGGTTATCTGTCGAACACATTCGTAGAAGGGGTTGTGAGTTTTATACAATTTGCACTCACCCATGGAGCAATGAAGGACGGGGAAAAACTGAAGTGTCCTTGTAGTCAAACTAAATGTAGGAACTTCAGTTACCATGATGTAAACGAGATCAGCTTTTATCTCGTTAAAAATGGATTCGTACTAGATTACTACATCTGGACATTCCATGGTGAAACAAATCTTGATATCACTCATCGTATCGTCCCTGAGGTTCACGTAGGAGGATCATTTTACGCCGCCCCTGAAGGATCATCAAACGCTTACATCAATATGGTTCACGATGCGGCCAGTCCGAACTTTGTATTCAACCCTAATGTTGAAGAACTGCCCAATCTTGAAGCCCAGAAGTTCTAAAATATGTTGAGTGCTCGAAATCAACCTTTGTATCCCGGATGTGAGAAACATTATCAGTTATCTCAAGTTGACCGTCTCATGAACCTAAAGGCATAAAATCGCATGTTCCAGAAGTGATATGATCAAGTACTGGATTTAATCAAAGAAGTTGTGCCAAAAGATGATCAAATACCAGATAACTTCTACAAGTGCAAGAAGTTATTGAGGGGCATGGGCTTACCAATCGAGAAGATCGATTGTTGCATCAACAATTTGGAGAGACGATGCTGATTTGACCAGTTGTAAGTTTTGCAACCATCCTCGGTTCAAACCCGCTAAGCAGGGAGAAGTAAAATGATATAAAAGCAGCATTGCGTATAAGAAGATGTATTATTTTCCATTAACTCCTTGTCTGCAAAGTCTTTACGTAGTGTCTTCATGGAGGTTGTAAAACAGTCT
Organism: Phtheirospermum japonicum; assembly: GCA_014905375.1. NCBI lineage: Eukaryota > Viridiplantae > Streptophyta > Magnoliopsida > Lamiales > Orobanchaceae > Phtheirospermum > Phtheirospermum japonicum. The sequence goes on from BMAC01000092.1 coordinate 445,333, forward strand.
CAACCAAACATTACAAACGATGGACTGAACAAAAACATTGAAAGTGAATTTGATGATTGGTTTGAGAGATATGTGAGTTGTTTAAAAATAATTATATATAATTGTGATATATATATATACATATATATATATATATATATATATATATATATATATATATATATATATATATATATATATATATATATATATATATAGGATTGGGTTCAAATGAGAACCCCGTCATTATATGTGAACCTAGGGACTAATCCTGGCCTTAGATCTAATATTGCACAGTGCAATTATATGTCCAGGTTCATTGTGCTTTTTACACAGTACTATAGTGCTAAAATCAGTCCAGTTTTTTTAATTTAATTATATATATATATATATATATATATATATATATATATATATATATATATATATTTTTTTTTTACGTTTTAAAACATGCAATATGTATCTTAAATTGTAGATCTTGAGAATGTGATTAATTTGATATATATTTCATTCAAAACGAATAAAATTTGAAAAAGTTATGGTTTGTTGAAGATTTGAGTTTCATTTCAAATTTCTGAATTTGCAGTTTATAAACGAAATTTGCGATACTTTTTGTATACAATCGTAGTGTTTTTTTTCTTAATCTATTATGCTTTCTAAAGAACAATGTAGTGCTCTTTGTAAACGTTGATATATGTCCAAAATATAATTTTTTAATTAATTAATCCATTTTTTTACATTATTACCATGCTGACATGTCATGATCTCAACCATCAAGATTATCCAATCTAATGGTCAAGATGAGTCCCTAGGTTCACATATAATGATGGGTTCTCATTTGAACCCAACCCTATATATATATATGCCATTTAAATCAATATCTTAGTAAATAATATGTTTATTACTTTTCATTTTTATAGGCACAAGATCCCTTGAACAATGTCATCGACAAGTACATTAAGAGTCTAGAAATAGGTCCATCGCGATGTGTGACTACATATCATGGTTGCAAGATTAATTGATACAGATTTCACACAGTTGCATACGGATCAAATAGATCAACTTTAAGCACTGGCATTTGTATAAAAGGAACAAACTACAGGGATGATGAGTATGATTACTATGGTCGTCTCGTAGAAGTTGTTAGACTCGACTATACTGGCATGCCTTACACGAGCACACTCATGTTCAATTGTGAGTGGTTTGGTCCAACTCTTGCAGACACAAAGGTTCATCCTCAGTATAATCTTGTCGATGTCAATTATAAGCGTAAATTTAATAACTATGTGCCATTTGTACTTGCTACCCAAGTTGTTCAAGTTTACTACTGCTCATATCCAAGTTTGAAATGAGATAAGCCGGATTGGTTGGCAATGTGAAAAATTAAAGCGAGATCGATAATAGATTTTATCGATCCTATGATGCCTAATCAATCCTTTTAAGAGGAGAAAATAGAAATGCACAATTCAATATAATTGGAGGATGGAGATTTCTAATTACACGTCGATGTTATTATCAGTGAGTCGGATGAACTTCTCGATGAGGTAAAGAAGGAGACAAAAGATGAGTTTCTAACCGATGATGAAGATACGGATGAAGATGACTTTGATGATAACCTAGACAGTGAAGTGATGGTTCAGGTTAATTATAAAGCTGATACATACATATATAGTTAAAATCTGATTAGATTGATTGAATTGGTTAAATTTTCCCGATTCAATTGTGCTTAAATTTTAATATTTTTTTAAATGAGAGGTAGAGGTCGTGGGCGTTCTTCTCTAGGACCATCTTCGGGCCGTGCTTCTCTTGGTTCATCATCATCATCTCATCGTCAGATAGACGATAAGGACAATGATATGATGGACTTAATGGTAGGGACCCTGCTGAAATTTCTAGCCACCCTTGATTCATCATCATCATCTCATCGTCAGATAGATGATGAAGACGATGATATGATGGACTTATCGGTGGGGACTCCGCTGAACGTTCTAGCCACCTCGTCCGATGCCAGTACATCAAGATGCCTCATGCCACCACGTCTTGGCATGATTAAGATCTTTATCGTCCCCTCGAGGTAAGTAACTTTAATTTAATTTTTGTAAGTAATAAATTCTTTATTTCAATATATTGCCCTAATAAACTTTATATTTTTACCAGGATACGCAGTAACTCATCGGAGTCACCGCCGATCCTTTGTCTGATCCACGAGGCTCGTGTACACCCTGGTGGGTGGAAGTACGAGCATATACCCGCAGTTTTGGTGTTCCGAGTTTTTGGTAATTAAAATAATATTGTTTCGAAAGTTATTATATACAATGATTTTTATTAACCAAATTATTTTGTTTTGTTTTGTTTTGCATAGGCGTTGTTATTGGGACCCGAGTGTATATTCCGAGGAGGTCGTACAGAAGAACTTCTACAGTTCTATGGCCACTTCATGGCGCAGCCGTCTCAATGAGTGGAAGGTGAAGTGGAGAACGGAGGGGATGGTGCCCATATGCATCGGTATGAAAATCTGGAGGATATGGTTGGTGGAGTTCGAGAAGCCAGAGAACAAGAAGCAGTCAGAGCAGGCGAGCAGGAACAGGATGAGTGAGCCCAGCGAAACTGGTACTGGGATAGCCAAGCACATAGGAGGGTCTCGCATTACGATTGGTCATGCACTTCAGCTTGTAAGTAAAATTAAAACATGATTTTAATTTAACTCGTATGTAGTTAATTAGTTCATAATTAAATATAATTTATATATTGTATACAGCGCGAGGATTTAGGTAGGGAACCCAATACATTCGAGCTTTTCTTGACTATGCACCAGAGACCCGATGGCTCTTTCACTGGTCCTCAATCACAACAGACTTTTGTAAGTATTTTTTTAGATATAATTAATATAAATATATATCTTTCGTTTCTAATCCTCGTAACATTAAATTATATATCAATCAGAATATTGAAGGAGGAGTATCAAAGACGTCTGGAGGAGTCTCGTGCTTCATCACCAGATCCTGCAGCCATTGACGAGAACATGGTTTATCTACAAACCGTCGGGGTGAAGAATGTTTGTCGTTTTGGCACGGGATGTTTAGGAACTCTTCTGGTTTTGAAGAGTTCTAGAGGGCGGTACCTCCTCTGTTTCTGATAGCCGTGTCTCAGAGCTCCAGATGAAGATGGAGCTTTTGAAGAGTCAGGTCGAGGCGAGCGTGCACATTAGGAGCAGCTCCAGGTCATGCGTGAGGAGTATGCACGTCAGCAGTTTAAGAACGATGCGGCTCTCCGTGACCGGGTGATGCAGGAAGTCACCACAACGATGGCAGCGTGACGTCGATGGTTGTCCTCTAATGTTCCTGCTCCTGCTGCTGATGATGAGATTTATTTGATAGGAGTGAATAATATTTATATTTTGTACTTATTTATGTTTTATACATTATATAATAAATTTGTTAATTAATTATATTTTATTTTTAATTATATATTTTTTTGGGGAAAAGCAAATTAGTTTTCGTATTGAATTATTGATATGTGAAATAAATATAGGTAAAAGGTTCAAATAAAATAAAATTAAATTAAAATTTGAAATTTTAAAATGTTGACGGGTTCAGCCTGTCAGCATAATGTGAAAAATTATGACGGGCAAAGCCCGTCACCATTATTTCAGCATTTGCTGACGGGTCTCGGGTCATGGCTGGGGGCTTTGCTAACTGGTTGAATAATACCGTCAGCAAATCATTTAATTTTGCTGACAGGTTTAATAATGCCGTAAGAAAATTATTTACTGACGCCAAAAATGCTGACGGGTCCCGCCCGTCAGCTTTTTCCTATATTTTTGTAGCGTTGGTTTATATATAGCATAAGTCCATGTTGTTGTTGGCTAAAAAATGAACACAACAACTCTCTATACGAATATGTATCTTTCAATAATTTATATGTAGAGTTCCAACGAGTAGGCATATTGGTTGAAAAGATTTTTCCTTCAAACCTGTTTTCCTTACAAAATGTCACCCATTCTCGTTGCAAAGACATTTTTTTATGAATACACGTGGCTGCAATTTTAATAGGAGAAAGCTCATTTTTAAAGCATTCAAACCATCTTTAGCACATAAATTCTAAATATGACATTGCATCTAATATGAAAAAAATAAGCCACCAATAGATGGGTTGCAAATACTAATAGGTTCATTAATACTCGTCGTATTAGGAGTAACATTATTAAATAGAATAAAAAATATTTTTGAAACTAGACCATATTCTTGACAAGTCATATGAATTAATTGACAAATATTATGTACATTATGAGGAGGTTTAAAATATCTAAATCCAATCAAATGTTTTTGTAAAGTCCATGACTTATCAACCCAATGACATGTAACACCCATGAAATTATTCAAAAACACCCAATGACATGTAACACCCATGACAAATATTCAAAATACTCGTCGTATTGCAAAATCTTAGCAAAGTACACTTTTTAGTGTAGTGGTTATATTGTCTATCTCCAACTTCTTAGGTTTGGGGTTCAAATCCCCTAGTTTATATGTTATTCTTGCTTCTTTTTTTTTTCAAATATATATTTTTCACTCTATTACCAAGAAAAACATTCCTAAATAAGAACTTTTAGTCGTTTAGCATAATAAAGCTGCTTTTTTTTTTCCCACTCTATTAAAACAACAAAAAACTTGAACTTTTTTAGCATAATAAAACCAGAATGACATTCTATTCTTTATATATTGATGTGGTATTTTGAAAATAAAAATTATTGTCAAAGTAAAAAAAACATAGATAATATATATGTTTTCCATTTTTTTGAAGAATTTCGACAATTTGTACTATTCAACGTGTGACAGTCTATTTAAGGGTACCATTCTTTAGGCAGTTACACATAAAACATGAAGCAAACTAAGGCCCTGATTGGTTGAGCCGATTCAAACAGCTGATAGCTGATGACTGATAGCTGGTAGCTGATAACTGATAACTGATAACTGATAGCTGGTAGCTGATTTTGAATTAGTGCTTGGTAAATTAGTTGATTAAAGTAGCTGATTGAAGGTTAATTTACCAATATAGACATGATTAAAAAATATAAAATGTTATATATAAAAAAAAGAAAAATATAAAAAATAAAAAGAAATAAAATTATAATAATTAATGCAGACTTCCCAAAAAACTATTTCAAAAAAAAAAAGACAAATACTTGAATAATAATTAAAAAATAATTATAATAATAAATAAAACTTTAGTTATGACTAATAAATATATTTCGTAAAATATAAATATATTAATTTATAAATGAAGTATTTTTACAATATAAAATGATAAAAAAATGATTTTACCAAATAAGGTAGGAGCTTATTAGAAAAGGCTACGATTTGTAGCTTTTTCTGAACAGGAGCTTATTAGGCAGAATAAGATATCAGGAACATATTCTTGGTTCTTACCAAGCAGTCTAAAAGAGCTTATTATAATGGAATAAGCTATAAGCACTTTCAATAAGCTCAACTAAGCAAGCTCTAAGTGGTTTGATGAGATCACTTGCTTAATATAAAGTAACAAGTATAAAATAATAATAAGTGTTAAAGGAATTACACATGTAGTGTGTCTTTATCAACAAGTTAAGTATGAGGATAATTTAGGTATTTCTTAGCCTTATGTAATTATGTAATTGTGTAATTGGTACCATATATAAAGGACCATTTGATTAATGAGAACTGTTTTGCATGTAATTGTGGTTTTTTTCTCGTGTTTTTAATTATGATTTTATATTGCTTTTAGTAGTTTTTGAGTCGATTAGTTAGGTTTTCTAGGTGGTTTTTCTTGTTTTGTTGTTTTTCATGTGTCTTATTGATTTTATATTTAATTGGATTAAATGGCATCAATTAGTGAGGTTTGGTGAAATTCTTGGGTTTTTATGTTCAAAATTCTATTTTCATAGGTAAAGGAATTGAAGGCCAAAGTTCAAGCAAAGCCATGCCAAGGCGTGCCCAAATCGGTGCCAAGAAGAGGCTCCAAAAATGGCTAACATTATGGAATGGTAGCCTAGCCTTGCCCAAATCCACGCCTAGCTTTGCCTGGCAACGCCCAACCAAGCCCATTTCGACGCCCGGTAGCTGCCAGCCATGCCCGCGCGTGCAGGTACGCAGCGCTCGCACGCCTCGGCAGCGCCCGCAACGCCCGCGCGCATCCGCCTGCCTGCGCTCGGCGCCCAAGCAGCGCCAGCACTTGCCCAGATCAGTGGCCCAGCGTCTCCTGCCCTCGCCCATTTTCGGCGCCCAAAGTCAACGCCCGCCTTTTGCCCAGCGCCCGCCAAGGCCACGCCCAGCGCCCAGCCCAGCCTTGCCCGGCCACCAGCGCCCATGCGCGCCCAGCCGCGCCTAGGCTCGGCCATGGCCGAGCCACCTCGAGCCAAAATGTGCCAAAAGGGTAGCCAAAGTGGCTAGGAAGGTCAACACGGCTCAATTTTGGTCAAACCCGGGAATTTTAAAGCCTTTTTGGCTAATTTGGCCCATTGAAAACCCAGTTAAATCTAAGTATAAATAGGGGGGCTTCTCTCATTTTTTGTAGATAATCACTCTCCTCCCAACCCAAGCCGGGGGTTTGGGATTAAAAAACTCTCTCTCTCTAGATTTTAGATTTAATTTTCAAGCTTTTCCTTGGGTTTGTAAGCTCAAGAAGAATTCAAGTACTCCCTTGGATTTTATTTTGATTGTAATTTCATTCAAGGCTTTTGTATTCCCCTTTTAAATTCAAGTAAGTTGTTCTTCATTTTCATGCTTGTTGTTCTTCAATTTATGCCTTTTGCTTAGCTCTTTGATCTCTTGTTAGATTTTATGAATCGTCCATGGAATCTAGATGAGTGACACGTCTAGATCATAGATCGAGTACTTGATCGTCTTTATTTTGAGTATTTTTCATATATTTCATGCTTATTCTTCATTTTATGCTTTTTGCCTTAGCTCCTAGATTAGTTGTTGGATCTTGTGAATCGTCCATGGAATCTAGATGAGTGACACGTCTAGATAATAGATCAAGTCTCGGATCATTTTTATTTCAAGTCTTTCATATGCTTTATTTTGGTTTTTATTTTCATGCATAGTTTTAGGTTGAATCTTAGATCTACACTTCGTTGCTTGTTATTTTCCGTAAAGTTTTAAACTTTGATGTCAATTTTTATTGCTTTTTCTATTGATGATTTAGGTTTTTGTTAATTTKCATTATTTGAGATTTTATGTTCATGCAAGCATAGTTGTACCTTAGGTTACTTTAGTTGTACTTGATGAAACATTGCTTTTACTTGCTTATTTTCAATATTGCTTTGCATTTTCAATTTGAGGCACACGACGAGGCATCCTACCAACTTGCAATTTCATTTCCTAGTTTAGTTTAATTAGTTTATTTGCTTATTTTCATTTTCTTTCAATTTCCAAAGCTATAAACACCTTGATTCCTCAATCGAATCGAATTTTGATAATACCGAGCCAAATGAACCTTTATTTTCAAAACCACTAAAAACCACTCTTTTAAAATAGCGTCGTTGCGACTTGGCTTGGTTAAGGTTTTCAATTTGCTTGTAGTTTCTTTGTGTTTCTAGCTTTCTTTGTTATTTGACATTTTGTATTAAGTATGCAAGGTACTTGTAGCTATGTTGGATACATTCCCAACATGGGAGGGCATGGTGCAAACCATGTAGGGAATGAGATGTATAATGGCCTTGGAAACGTGGGAGGGCATGGTGCAAACCACATTTCCAATGGTGGATTCGCTATAGCCAACCCGGCATGGGAGGTCATGGTGCAAACCATGTCGGGTTTAATGGCTTCTCGGGTACGAATGGTCCGTACGGAGGATATGGTGCTCCGAATCACTTCCCAAATATGCATAATCCGACATTGGGTCTGATAGGGCAGTATTAAGGTAGACCTGGATTGAGGTAGACCTGGATTTAGTAGTAAAGGTTATGAGAGTTGACTAACTTGCGTGTAAAAATTATGGTCAAATCTCTCTTGGGAGAGAAGTAGCCTTAGACAGACCTGATTGCTTGTCAATAGGAAAAGGCAAATGGGGGGGACCACTAGTTACCTGGATGGTCCTTGATTTATGGGCCTTGTTCCCGAGATCCCGGAGAAGGGTCCCCAACGGGGAACTTCTAGATATTCCAGCTAGACCTGAATGGGGAAAGAGCTGAAATCAATAGTGACTGTGGATGGGGAGACTGGGCCGATCTGCCCACTTAAGGAGACTGCCGGGCTAGGTAGTCCTGAAAATAATAAAAGATTCGCTGGCTTGGTCAGACCTGGCCTTCGGCTTACTTAAGAAGGAACAAGTGGGACCACTTGTTCAGAAATTATTTCCCAAACAGCCCATGATTCGCGGCGCGTGTCCCTAGGATCCCGGCTGGGGTCCCCACAGGAATAAGCTATAAATATCTCAGCCCCAAGGCTGAGACAGGTATGTCATTCTTTTGAGCATTCTTGCTTTCTTTCTGGAAAACACCTCAAACGCTTACTGACTTAAGCATCGGAGAGGTTTCCACCGGAAAACCACCGGTGGTCCTTTCTAATCTGTTTTTGTGGTGTAGGTTCAGGAAGCTCTTGGTCTTTCTAGTATTGTTCAAGTGGCTCACTTTTTGGGCTGAAAAAATTGGCGCCGTCTGTGGGAAAGGCGATCAAGTTAAGACGTGAGATTTTCTGTTTATTTCATGGCTTCAGACGGTTTACGGCGGAACTTGGTGGGTGAGCTCGGCGGAACCCCTAGTTCCGCCGCGCCATGGGGGATGCCCAGGTTGACAGATACATCGGCGATGGGGCCAGGAGAGACATCGCCGTCGACAGGGACCGCGCCAGGCGCTACGCCGCCCCCGCTCAGTAGATCTGTGCCAGCCACGGGTGGTTCATTTAACGAATCCTTCCTTTTGTAGCTCTCGAAGCTGATCGGCAAATCCGTGGAGACGGCGGTAGAAAAGAAGTTCGCGGAGATGGCGACGCCGCCATCCAACACACCACAAGCACGGACTGTCCCGGTGGCGGAAACGGAGCCATTACGAGGACAGCATGCGGATCGGGCTCCCTTACATGATGGGGAAGAGCAATTCTCCACCTCTGACAGTGAGACTTCAGGCCAAACTAATCCAGGTCTGGCTGAATAGATGCAGAGTCTGCAAAAAGAGGTAAGGGAGTTTAAGAGAAAAATGGCGACTGGTAGTGTGATTCCGGCAAGAAGGGGTACGCCATTTACTGAGGAAGTCATGCGAGATGATGTGCCAGCTTCATATCGCTCCCTAGGCTTCGAGTATAATGGAACCACGGACCCGTGGGACCATCTCAGTCGCTTTGAGATTGCGGCAGCCCTACATAAATTTTCGGACGCTGTTATGTGTCGGGTCTTCCCGATGACTTTTACTAAATCAGCACAGCTCTAGTTTAGTCAGCTGCCGCCGAAGTCCATCAGCAATTTTGACGATTTCAGCTCAGCCTTTTTACACCAGTTCACGAGCTGTAGAAAATATCAGAAAACGCCGGTTGAACTTTTCAGTTTGAAGCAGAAGGAGAATGAGAGCCTCCGCGCTTATATCAACAGGTTTACAACCGCTAAGTTAGAGGTGCCCTCTGCGTCTGAAGAGCTGTTGGTGAATGCTCTAGCGCAAGGCTTGAGACGAGGGGATTTCTTTCAGTCGCTGGTAGTGAAACCAGCTCTGAAATTTGGGGAGCTCTTGGAAAGAGCGGAAAAGTATATCCATCTGAAAGAGGCTTTGAAGATTAGGATGAGGGAGAAAGGAAGAGAGAGAGGCATGATCGCGAGGACAGGGGGGCTGTAAAAAAGCTTAGGCCAGACCTGTCTGGAGGGAGGCCTCGCTTTGATAAATACACTCCTTTAGCAACCCCACAGGGAGAAATCTTGCAGGCAATCGAGAAGCATCCAGACCTGAAGTGGCCAAAGACCTACTCGCAGAGGCCCAGGAAGGAAAAATCAGATCGTTTCTGTCGCTTCCACAACGAGTATGGACATGACACTGACCAGTGTACCCATCTAAAGGATGAGGTGGAGAGGCTAGTTCAGGCTGGACATTTAAAGGAGTATGTTCGGATAAGGAGAGAGGAAGCCAGGTCTGGCAGGAAGAATTATGATCGGTCCCTGACGAATAGGGGCAGCCAAGATAGGGTGCGTACTGAGGCGAGAAGATCTGATCAGACCCAGGTCATCCATGGAGAGATCCAGATGATTACCGGAGGAGAATTT
>BMAC01000092.1:460081-501850 GCA_014905375.1 Phtheirospermum japonicum
TAAGCCAGGATTGGCTAAGGGCAGATGTCCTGGCATATCGGTTAAAGCCAGGATTGGCTAAGGACGGATGTCCTAGAGTTTGCCCGACCTGATTTTCGGTTAAAGCCAGGATTGTATAAGGATGGATGTCCTAGATTTTGCCCAACCTGATTGATCGATAAAGTCGGGACTGATCAAGTCAAGTCAGCTATTTTCCCGACCTGATTGACAGCTCAAGGACGAATGCACTGGTCTACCTGATCTGATTGTCAGCTAGACCCTATACCGAGATAAAATATCTTATGAGGTAAATGCTGAATTGCTCAAGCACTGGCATAAAACACAAGTTTGAGCGATGAAAGCAAGTAAAAAAGATCCGATTCAAAACTTATTCAAGTAAAACTATGATGCGTGAAATGGCAAAAAGCTCATATATATTACTGACCATTCAACAAGAACAAGGTACAGGTTGTACACCTTCCCCCGGAGGGTTGGCGACTTTGATTATATTAAAATGGCAGGAAATAAATAAAGATAAAACCCAGACGCCTATCTGGGTGAAGACCTTCGGTCGGAGGCTAAGGCTCGATGAATGCGCCAAAGCTCTCGCTCTGTCTCATGCAGACGGCGACGATACTGGTCAGATCGCTCGGCGAGGACATGAGCTTCGCCAGCAGCGATGGTCAAGCGGTTCACTGAGTCAACCAAATCCGCCTTCTCTTCTTGCAGCTGGCGGTTGACTTGTTGGAGTTCGGCCTATTCCCTTTTGTAGTGACGCTTCTTCTGCCTTTTCCTCTCCAAGAGGCGATAAAGAGAGCCGATTTTTTCTTTGAATGAGACCAGCTGGTCGGAGAGCTTGAATTTCTCCACAACCAGGGAAATGTTATTTCTCTTCACCGTATTAAGTTCTTCGATCAGAGGAGATGAAGACATTTTGCAGATGGATAATGAAAAGAGGATAAAGCATGCATACGAATATATATTGAAATAGAAGGCACATGAGAGGAATCAAAAGTACTAGGGTTTCCGGATATTCAGGAAACCCTAGAAAATTCAAAAGTCGCTACCGGACAAAAAGTAAAAGCATTCATATGTTTTTAAGCATTACATACGCTTAACAGAAATACAATCAGACCAGCCACGCAGGCATCCTACAGGTCTGACAAAATAAGCCTATGCGCCCTAAGGGTCAACCTCCATATCGGCTCTTAGCTCTATCGGCAATTGGTCCACCACACCCTCGGACAGACCTCCCGGAGATGCGCCCCCAGGTAGCTCACCCAGACCTGCAAAGGTTGGGGAGGGAGATGAAGCAAGAGGGACCACCGAGAGGGTCAGGTCTGGCTGAACTGGACTTGGTTCAGGAGAGCGAAGAATAGCATGAACATGTTCAGCAAACTCTGCAGACCCCATCATATGAAGGCGATCCTTGGCAGGGTCATAAGAAAAGGAGGTAGGCTTGGGAGGGCTTTTCAGTGGCGCTTTTCGGTCAAAGGGGACATTGGGATTGGCCAAGACCCACTTGGCCTGCTCGTCCAAACCATAGTGGTAGTACACCACAGCCTCTGGGAAGAGAAGGGAGAAGAGGGCTTTGGATCCCAAAAAGGCCGTTTTAGCCTCATCCCTCGCCACCTGAACTAGCCTCGATCCCTCTTCCGAATTAAGGAACTTCGCTTTCCATTCATCCTTGGCCTTGGCTATGGCTTCGTCCGCCAGACTTCTTGTCTCAGCGATAGCCTCATCCCGAGCCTCTGACCGAGCTGCCTCAAGCATTTTCTTCTGGGCTTTCTCCATCATGCTTACCTTCCCTTGCAGCTCCTTGACCTCTTTTATCTTGTCCTTCGACAGGGCCCGGAGGCGTAGCACCTTCTCTTTGAGATCTTCAACCTCCTTTACAAGGTTGGCTTGGCCTAGAGATCGGGTCGCCCGGATAGCCAGAAGTGCCCTCTTCGCCTCAGCCTAAGAACAAATCAAAAAATTGTTAAAAACTTGAAAGATATAAGAGAAAAAAGGGTAGAAAGGTCGGTAATATGGATTTTACCCGGGCTTCATCCTGGCACCAGGACTCAAGTAGCTCCCGGTCGCTCATCTGCTCTAGAGTTCGTAGGTCTTCGGGAGTGCACTGGCCGCTCACATGGCAAACTGCCACATCGCCTGAGCAATTCAGAACTGAAGTTCATCGAGGTGGGCCGGAGCTGCGCACGGTGGGGACCACAGGAGCCGCGACGGATGTTGGAGCTGGGTTGGTGGAGATAACAATACCCCGGCCCCGGCCGGATAGAGGCCTTTTCGTGAGAGGTACCTCCTCCTCTTCTGAGTCGGAAATGACATGCCTCATGGATCGGGGGCGCATGGGCGACGCAGTAGGAGGAGGGCTTTGGGCTCGCGGAATGGTGGAGGCACCCACTTCCTGAGATGGCGCTGTCACATCCGCCGCCATATCTTTCCTGTCAGAGGCCTCAAACAGCAATCGCATCATCTCCTCTGAAAAGGTAGAACGGGATAGTCAGACCTGTAAAACATTAAAACAGGATACAACGAGGTAAGGTAGAAAGGTCTCTTTACCAATCTTAGAGGGCAGGGGGCCTATCTCGCAAGTTTTGTTAAAAATCTCTAGAACTGAAGGGGTAAGGAGGTCGTTCACGTTGACAGGATTTGCATTCAGAGTTGCCACAATTCTCTGAATACGGGAAGGTCTGGTCGCCACTGTTAAGGAGGGATAAGAGGGCAGGGCGTCTATGGGAGTGGGGTCAAAACCCCAATCCCCCGCGCAGTGAACAAAAAAGAACTTCTTGCGCCAAGACTTATTGGAAGACGGAAGTTTGCGAATGAAATGGACCCCAGACCAGGCGGTGAGGTAGAAACAGTCAGGTGGAAGGCTCTTCGCCTGGAAAAGTTGGTAAAAAGTCAGGGCTGTTGGGTCCTGGCCGGTGTAGTGCATAGCCAGATTATAACACACCATTATCCTAAAAGAGTTAGGAGAAAATTGAAAAATAGGAATTTTGTACATTTGGGCAATTTCCAACATCATGGGATTAACAGGCAGATGTAGACCCGCCTGAAACTGGTCAACATAAAAAGTCACCCGGCCTACCGGCGCTTGGCAGGCCAAAGTGCAGGCCGGAGGGGCATAAAGATCAAAGGGGTCTTTGATTTTGTATTTGTAACGAATCTCGTCTATTGTTTGTTGGCTAAGGATAGAGGTAACTTTGGGTTAATCGGGAATTGGTGGAGGATATGTCACACCCCCTGAGGAGGAGGTGGCAATCACGGATGGAGAAACTGGCGGTGGTGAGAGAGCCGCTGCTATCTCGGGAGGATCAGATGACGAAGGTGACGAAACTGCTGCTCCTTCGGGGATTGTGACTATAAGGGCAGAAGAGATTTCCGTCGCCTCCGGAATCGCAGAAGGCGGAGAAAAAAGGGCCGACGTCTCAGGAATAACAGACCGTGGGGATAAGTCAACCCTAGTTCTTGGAGAAGAAGACATTGCAAAAATTAAAAGGGGGGTAAGGGCTAAGAAAGATACCTGATTTTTTAAAATTCCTCGGAGAAAGTTGAGAATTATTGCAAAGAAATCTCGTCGGAGTACTGGTGGAGAACGGAGATCTGGAGGTTCGGAAGAAAAAGTAGAAGAAGAAAAGTGGTGATGAAAAGGAAACCAGCGGAATCTAGATCATAGATGAGTGACACGTCTAGATCATAGATCGAGTACTTGATTGTCTTTATTTTGAGTATTTTCATATATTTCATGCTTATTCTTCATTTTATGCTTTTTGCCTTAGCTCCTAGATTAGTTGTTGGATCTTGTGAATCGTCCATGGAATCTAGATGAGTGACACATCTAGATAATAGATCAAGTCTCGGATCATTTTTATTTCAAGTCTTTCATATGCTTTATTTTGGTTTTTATTTTCATGCATAGTTTTAGGTTGAATCTTAGATCTACACTTCGTTGCTTGTTATTTTCCGTAAAGTTTTAAACTTTGATGTCAATTTTTATTGCTTTTTCTATTGATGATTTAGGTTTTTGTTAATTTGCATTATTTGAGATTTTATGTTCATGCAAGCATAGTTGTACCTTAGGTTACTTTAGTTGTACTTGATGAAACATTGCTTTTACTTGCTTATTTTCAATATTGCTTTGCATTTTCAATTTGAGGCACACGACGAGGCATCCTACCAACTTGCAATTTCATTTCCTAGTTTAGTTTAATTAGTTTATTTGCTTATTTTCATTTTCTTTCAATTTCCAAAGCTATAAACACCTTGATTCCTCAATCGAATCGAATTTTGATAATACCGAGCCAAATGAACCTTTATTTTCAAAACCACTAAAAACCACTCTTTTAAAATAGCGTCGTTGCGACTTGGCTTGGTTAAGGTTTTCAATTTGCTTGTAGTTTCTTTGTGTTTCTAGCTTTCTTTGTTATTTGACATTTTGTATTAAGTATGCAAGGTACTTGTAGCTATGTTGGATACATTCCCAACATGGGAGGGCATGGTGCAAACCATGTAGGGAATGAGATGTATAATGGCCTTGGAAACGTGGGAGGGCATGGTGCAAACCACATTTCCAATGGTGGATTCGCTATAGCCAACCCGGCATGGGAGGTCATGGTGCAAACCATGTCGGGTTTAATGGCTTCTCGGGTACGAATGGTCCGTACGGAGGATATGGTGCTCCGAATCACTTCCCAAATATGCATAATCCGACATTGGGTCTGATAGGGCAGTATTAAGGTAGACCTGGATTGAGGTAGACCTGGATTTAGTAGTAAAGGTTATGAGAGTTGACTAACTTGCGTGTAAAAATTATGGTCAAATCTCTCTTGGGAGAGAAGTAGCCTTAGACAGACCTGATTGCTTGTCAATAGGAAAAGGCAAATGGGGGGGACCACTAGTTACCTAGATGGTCCTTGATTTATGGGCCTTGTTCCCGAGACCCCGGAGAAGGGTCCCCACCGGGGAACTTCTAGATATTCCAGCTAGACCTGAATGGGGAAAGAGCTGAAATCAATAGTGACTGTGGATGGGGAGACTGGGCCGATCTGCCCACTTAAGGAGACTGCCGGGCTAGGTAGTCCTGAAAATAATAAAAGATTCGCTGGCTTGGTCAGACCTGGCCTTCGGCTTACTTAAGAAGGAACAAGTGGGACCACTTGTTCAGAAATTGTTTCCCAAACGGCCCATGATTCGCGGCGTGTGTCCCTAGGATCCCGGCTGGGGTCCCCACAGGAATAAGCTATAAATATCTCAGCCCCAAGGCTGAGAGAGGTATGTTATTCTTTTGAGCATTCTTGCTTTCTTTCTGGAAAACACCTCAAACGCTTACTGACTTAAGCATCGGAGAGGTTTCCACCGGAAAACCACCGGTGGTCCTTTCTAATCTGTTTTTATGGTGTAGGTTCAGGAAGCTCTTGGTCTTTCTAGTATTGTTCAAGTGGCTCACTTTTTGGGCTGAAACACGATCCATATGGTTCTTTTAATGCTCCCAATCAATGCACGAACATGTATAATGGTGGCTTCGAGAATCAAAATGTAGATGTGGGTGGTAAAAATCTAATTCCCGGCTCATTTGGTGGTCCCCCAACTTGCACTTTATCCGCTAAAGATCTCGAGGCTTATGAGTTATTTGGAGGTCCGAGCACCATTGTCGCAAGTGCTCCCCCCATCCGCACCATGGGTGATGTGAACAAGCCATTTTTGGGGAAGACTTACGATTTCAATCATGCTCCGATTAGTGCCACCAATGGTGCCCCAAAGCACGATCCATATTCGATTTTTGGCTCCATTGTCACAAGTGATCCCCCCATCCACACTATGGGGGATGTTAACAAACCTTTTGTGGGGGTGTTTACTCCTCCCGAAGCAAAATACTCTCAACCCATGTATTCTTGTGCTAATGACGTGAGTAAAACTTCTTCCCCTAGGGAGCTTGAGTTTGAAAAGTCCCTAACGGCTTTGGAGGCTCAAATTGCTATGTTTTCTAAGCCGAGCCTGAATCCTCCTTTTGGATGGTGTGGAATATGTGGTCATGATATCAAGTCTTGCCCTTCAATTTCCTCATTCAATATGCCGATGCCTCATTTGGAGGACGTGTATGGGGGTCATGGATATCAAGCGGGACCCGATTGTGCTATGCTGTCTTTTGCTCCACTGCCGACTCATAATCCGGTTGTTACTCCTCATGTGGTCCCATTTCATCCAACGATCCTGGTGATTGCTCCTACCCTACCACCCGTTCTGGATCTATTGCCCATTACACGACAATTCTCAAGTCCACCTTCACATACTCTTCCGGTCGCGATCTTTGATAAGTGTGGGGTGGTTGAGAATACGGGTGTCTCAACATCGGAAGAGGACGTGGTTTCATTTCCAAATGCTTTTACTCCTCTTTACCCTTTACCTTTTACTTCAAAAGAATCTTGCGAAGAATGGGTGTATATAGACTTCATCAAGGCCATGGTCGAGCAGGTTTATATGGAGGATAGGAGCATTGAGGAGGATATTGTCCATGAAGCCTATTTAGAGGATTGTTGTAAGGATGATGAGCCCCTTGCTCGTACCGACAAGCCCATTGTGTTTCAATGTGCCAACGACTTGAGTGAAGGAGATTATGATTGTGTCATTGAGGGCACGGACATATTTTTGGTGGGGGAGGTGGAGATCTTTGATGATAATATTGGAAAGCTTGAAGATTACCTTGAGGGGATCGGTGATTTGTTCGAGCTTAAGCCTCCTCCATATCCCATCAAGCATATCTATTGGGAGAAAGAGGAGAGCAAGTCGATCATCATCTTTGCCAATCCGGAGCAAGAAGAAGAGGAGGGTCGATTGGAAAGATTAAAGTTCTTAAGGGTGCGATTGGGCGGAGACTCAGAGTTGTTAAGGGAGTTAGCCTTTCGAATCCAAGTCGTATGGAGATAGAGAGAGCCAGGATTTTGAAATTGTTGGAGGGATTGATGTTTGTGTTTTCCGAGAGTGAGTGTGTGAAGCCCATTGACTTGGTACCAAAGACGAGCGGCATGTTCATTTTTAAGGAAGGAATATGAGAATTATTGGCCACGAGGGCTACGACGGGATGGAGTCTGTAGATAGATTCTAAGAAGTTTAATGCAGCTACCAAGAGAGATCATTTCCCTCCCCCGTTTGTCGATTAAAGGTTGAACAAGCTAGCTGGCCATTATTCCTATCGTTTCTTGGATGAGTTTTCGGGTCATTTCAAAACTACAATTCCACCTGAAGATCTAGCCGAGACGAGTTTCATTTGCCCATTTGGAACACTTGCTTTTTGGCAAAAACTATTTGAGCTATGCAATGCACCGAGAATGTTCCAAAGAGTGTACCCTCTCGACAAGGAGGAGATTGTTATGGTGGATCCTTCCGTTATCTTTCCACCTTGAGCAAAAAGGGAGTTCGTCAAGCTAGTGACGTAAAACAAGCGCTTCTTGGGAGGCACCCATGTTCTTTTCTTTTATTTTTACATTTCTTACTTTTTTTCTTTCTTATTTTACAAAAATCCAAATACACTCAAACAAATCAAAAAAAAATTTAAGATAAGATTATTGTCTTTTGGTTCTTTTTAAAAATTGTTTTGTTTTGTTTTGATTCATGTACATATTTGCTTGTATTTTTTTTACTTTGTGTGATTTTCCATTTTAGTGTTTTGCTTTCGGACTCCAACCTTGACCGAATTAATAAGCTAGTAATGTTCATGGAGCTGGGGGACACAAGCCATGTTCGGTTTTCGCTTGGATTGCTTGGATGCTTAATTGGACCCCACCGAGCTCGACCCAAACTCTCTCAGTTTAGGAAGCTTCTATCTCACCCTCCTTTTACTTATTTTTCATTAAAATGCAATGAGGGCATTGCATGGTTTAAGTGTGGGTTGGGTAAGTGGTTAGGGTCCGGGTGTCACAAAGCATGATTTGTCTTTCTTAACTCGAGCCTTGGCAAAGTGACGCATTCTTGGCGAAGTGATGTTTACTATTTGCGCTTTTGTATGGTTGAGTCATTTTGTGTCTTTTGTGTCTTTATTACATTGTTAAGCAATCACCACTTGCTTGGAGGTTTGAATAGTTTATTTGTTGGGTTTTTGCATCCATATATCCTCTTGTGTAAGGAGTTGGATTTTTGTGCTTAGTCCAAAACCCGCCTATATATATATATTCAACATTTGCTTGTGAAAAGATTGTAAAGCTCTAAAAGCTCTTTTAATTTTGTTTCCAAAATCCAGTGCAAACTAGTGAGTAGCCTTGTGTGATTTATCAGTTTTGCTTGCATTTTTACGGAGATTGCATTGAGGTGGCTTAATTTTGCTCATACACGATTGAACTTGGAAATGACCTCTAGGCACATATATCACCCTTATTCTGGCCATATCCAAATATATAAGCTACTTAAATATCCCAAATGAGCCCCCTTGAGCCTATGCCCCATTTCTTATTAGCTGAGCTCGATTTTAGCTCTTATATCTTCATAATTTGTGAGGTGAGAGAGTGTGTTGTTAGTTGACGAGAAATGTGTGGAAATTAATTGTGGGTTCGGATTTTGAGTTGCTTATACAAAAACAAAAACAAAAAAAAGAAAAATAATACTCCAACACAAATCACGAAAAGTGATAAAGAGTGCGTTCATGTGAAAAGCCTAATTTAAAGGCTAAGTTTAGTGAAAAGAAGCAAATTCAAAAAGCTTCTAAGTGTTGTGAAATAAAAGTCGGTAAAGAGTGTGTACAAAAAAAGGGTTTTGATTGAAATTTTGGTTATTTGGGAAGGGAAGAGCGATCATAAGCTTCAGGTTTCAGAAGTTAGGATTTTGTGTGTTATTGATCACGTTTGATCTTGTGTTAGCCACTATATCCAAATATTCCATACCTTAGCAAAGAGCCAACATTACAACCCAAAATAAAGACCTCTTTCGATTCTTGTCTGGTCATGTACTATGGGTAAATTTTGAATTTCCGATTTATGAAATCCTGACAAGGTGCATGTATTGTCCGATTCGAGCGTATACACGTCCTATATAAACAAACTTAAGTGAATTGAGCGAACACCCTCAAAAACTCCATTTGTGAGGAAGTCATCGATTTGATTTTTATTTGAGAAGGGGTAATACGAGCAATGCTTCATGATAACGAGTCTATGTTGATACTTTCATCATATAAATAAGGATAAGCACATGGGTTTTTCCTTTTGCATAATGTTCATTGCGTGTACATTCTCGATCTTTTAATTGTTCGAGGACGAACAACCGATAAGTGTGGGGTGGTTGTTTTTCATGTAATTGTGGTGTCTTTCTCGTGTTTTTAATTATGATTTTATATTGCTTTTATAGTTTTTGAGTCGATTAGTTAGGTTTTCTAGGTGGTTTTTCTTGTTTTGTTATTTTTCATGTTTCTTGTTGATTTTATATTTAATTGGGTTAAATGGCTTCAATTAGTTTGAGGTTTGGTGAAATTCTTGGGTTTTTATGTTCAAAATTCTATTTTCATAGGTAAAGGCATTGAAGGCCAAAGTTCAAGCCAAGAAGTGCCCAAATCGGTGCCAAGAAGAGGCTCCAAAAATGGCTAACATTCTGGAATGGTAGCCTAGCCTTGCCCAAATCCACGCCTATCTTTGCCTGGCAATGCCCAACAAAGCCCATTTCGATGCCCAACAGCTACCAGGGCGCACAACGCTCGCACGCCTCGGCAGCGCCCGCAACGCCCGCGCGCATCCGCCTGCCTGCGCCCGGCGCCCAAGCAGAGCCCAGCCTGCCGGCCACCAGCGCTCATGCGCGCCCAGATGCGCCCAGGCTAAGCCATGGTCGAGCCACCTCGAGCCAAAATGTGCCAAAAAGCTATCCAAGGGTCTAGGAATGTGTCTCCGGGTCAAACTTGGTCAAACCCGGGAATTTCAAGCCTCTAAGACTATTTTGGCCCATTTAAAACTCAATTAAACCTAGTATAAATATGGGACTTCTCTCATTTTTGTAGATAATCACTCTCCTTCCAAACCCAAGCCAGGGGTTTGGGATTAAATATTCTCTCTCTAGATTTTAAATTTAATATTCCAAGCTTTCCTGGGGTTTGTAAGCTCTAGAAGAATTCAATTACTCCCTTGGATTTTATTTTGATTGTAATTTCATTCAAACTTTTGGGTTCCCTTTGAAATTCAAGTAAGTTGTTCTTCATTTTCATGCTTGTTCTTCAATTTATGATTTTTGCCATAGCTCTTTGATTTCTTGTTAGATCTTATGAATCGTCCATGGAATCTAGATGAGTGACACGTCTAGATCATAGATCGAGTACTTGATCGTCTTTATTTTGAGTATTTTCATATGTTTCATGCTTGTTCTTCATTTTATACTTTTTGCCTTAGCTCCTAGATTAGTTGTTGGATCTTGTGAATCGTCCATGGAATCTAGATGAGTGACACGTCTAGATCATAGATCGAGTCTCAGATCGTTTTTATTTCAAGTCTTTCATATGCTTTATTTTGGTTTTTATTTTCATGCATAGTTTTAGGTTGAATCTTAGATCTACACTTCGTTGCTTGTTATTTTCCGTAAAGTTTTAAACTTTGATGTCAATTTTTATTACTCTTTCTATTGATGCTTTAGGTTTTTGTTAATTTGCATTATTTTAGATTTTATGTTCATGCAAGCATAGTTGTACCTTAGGTTACTTTAGTTTTACTTGATGAAACATTGCTTTTACTTGCTTATTTTCAATATTGCTTTGCATTTTCAATTCGAGGCACACGACGAGGCATCCTACCAACTTTCAATTTCATTTCCTAATTTATTTTAGTTAGTTTATTTGCCTCTTTTTATTATTTTCTTTAAATTTCATTAAATTCCGATAATACCGAGCCAAATGAACCTTTATTTTCAAAACGACTAATAACTATTCTTTCAAGAACCCTAATCTTTCTTCGCCTCTCATTTCTTCAGTCTTTCCTGCCTTTACTTTTGCACGTTATCAGCACGAGATTGCTCTTGAATTTTTGAAGGTACAATCGGACAAATCAAATTATTTTACAAGGTACCTCCAACCCTCACTTATTAATTATTTGATAATTATGAATTCGTTGTTAATATTTATTTGCGATGCCTTGATAAAATATTCGTGTGTATTTGCCTTGATAAAATTTATTTTACAAAATGTATCCACGTAGTAAATTTCTTTTTATTGTTGTCTGAAATTCTCTGCAAGTTTGATATTTATTTGTTGGGTACAATTTTTTGGGTTATGTTATGTGAATTTCTGCTGGCAGGCAGTTTGAATATATATATATATATATATATATATATATATATATATATATATATATATATATATTATATATATTATATATATGGTTTTTGGATTCTGTTGAATTTCTGCGCGTAGAGGGGTTTTTGGGTATTTCTGCGTATTGCTTTTGTTGAAAAAAAATAATAAATAAAAACTAAAAGATTGCACTTGGGCAATATTGAACCCTGGTCGTCCCTAGTCGTTTGTTTCATATTCACCACTCCCCACCACTGCACTACCTATATTTCTTTTGAAATTTTTACTCTTAATATCAATTTGTTTATTTTGTTTTACTTAATGAAAAAAAATAATGCAAAACAGAACTTGGCCAGTTTCGAAACCGGGTTGTAGCATATATTATTTATTACTGTGACCGCTCTGCTGCACCTACTACTTGACCATATTTGAATTTGTTTTTGTTTTTAATAACTGTTTTGTTCCTGTTTTAAGACATGCATCACACTGCGGTATTATTTATTTATTAATATTCTCTAGATGATTGTTTAATAATATTTATGTGCGTATTCTCGTGATAATGAAAAACTCATGAGTAATACAAAATAATATAAACTTGTCATGTGATAAAAGTAATTTCAAAATGTATCGAAAAACTTGATACGTGGCCTACGGTCTTATAATCTAATTCATGTTCTTGAAAAAAAAATTGTAAATCATTACAATTACGTAATTTATATATAGGGATGGCAATTTGGCCCGGACCCGACCCGACCCGAGGCTTTTGGGGCGGGACAGACCTGACCCGTTCTCAGAACGGGGCAGGTCGGACTTGGCCCGCTGATGGAACGAGGCAGTTCTGGGTATCACTGTTGCCCCGCCCCATATAATAGTGTGTATATATATATAAGATTTAAAAAAAAGAACTAATATATATATTATATATATATTAAAAAAATAATATTGGAATTAAAAAATAATAATATTATAATAGTTGCAATTTTAAAAAAAAAAAAGGCAGGCGGGCGGGGCGGGGTGCGGGGCAGAATTCTTGGACCCGTGGCGGGGCACGGGCCAGGTCGGGTCGCTGGGGCAGGCACAAGGGCCAGGTGCAGGTATCCAACTACCCGCCCAGCCCCGGCCCGTTGCCATCCCTATTCATATATCTCCTATCATGCTTTATTACAGATGGTTGAATCAACTCGTCCCGAATTTGAAATATTGGACTCATAAGGAATTGAGTACCATTGTTGGTTTTCTGATTTGGAAACTACTTTCATGGGAAAGGATTTTACATCCACGATCATACCATCCACCGATCCAACAGACAAAGAACCGTATGATAAAATTAAAGTCAATGCTCTAATGTTTTCGCGGCGTCATATTGACCCAAGCTTACGCTGGGAGTACCTTCTGTTGAAGACACCCAAAGAACTGTGGGATGCCCTCAAGGGACATTTTTGAGACATACATGACACTTTGTTTCCAGAACTAACCGTTTAGTGGAATGAAATCCGCTTACTTGACTATAAGAGGGTCAATGACTTCAAAAAGGACATGTTGTGCTTAAAAGCACGTCTTACCTTATGTTGAAAGCAAATCACGGAAGAGGATATGATACAAAAAAGTCTATCCACTTTTCCTACTTCAGCACTTATACTAGAGAACCAGTATATGCTCGAGTATGATAACAAAATAATTAAAACTTTTAATAAGTTGATTAATATGCTGCAAGTAGCTGAGAGGCATGATCAGGTTCTCTTGAACAATAATGCTAGACCTGTCGGGACAAAGAAGATTTACGAAACTAATTATGGTCAAGCGAATAATGGAAAGAACCCCAAAGAAAAGGTGGCTGGACGTGTTAATTCCCGTCAAAGTGATAATTATGCACCACGAGGCAGGGGCCATGGAGGCCGTGGTAGAGGTCGTGGAGGCTCTTCCCATGTATGGCGCAAAGATGGTGGTAGCGCCCCAAGTGGCCATTGTAACTTGGGCCTGGTGGTTATAAAACCAAGGCACCACACCGAAACCCTTCAAAGAAACAAGAGAGAGTTAGGAATGAACCTTGCTATAGATGTGGTGATACTGGGCATTGGTACCAAAACTGTCGCGCAAGTGATAAGGTGTCAACCTCACGATTGCGGACTTCAATTGCAATAAGAACCTTGCTTAGCCACTTGATGTCCCTGATTTTGAGTGATCTACTTTATCTATTTACTTATTTTTCAAGAAATTTGTGAAGGCTTTATTACCTCATTTTACTCAGACTATGGAGTTTGGTATTTTTGAATTAGATTTATTTAGGATAAGACAATTATTTGATTGGTTTATTAATAATTTCAGATTTAATTCTAAATTACTGAATATATTCGAATTTAATTTTTACAAAACTATTTGCTTGGTTCAAATATAGCAATAAGGTGTGCAAAAATACATCTTACGCATAGAGCCACATATTCGAATGAGAAGTATATCATTCTAGATCACCCACAATAATCTAGTGAGTTAGAGAAATTCCTCTACTCTTTTCATGACACTATCACCACTTTACAAGGAATGTCACGCGGCGACATAGAGTGCGTAGCTGATAGTGGGACTACTCACACAATTTTAAGGAATAGACAATTATTTATTGAATTAATTCCTTATAACTCATCTGTGACTACGATGATTGGGACATCCCAACTAATCAAAGGGCGAGGTACTGCCAGATTCTTGATGCCTAATGACACAATGATAACAGTCACAGAAGCTATATATGCACCTAGAGCAAATCGAACCTTGTTGAGTTTTAAAGATATCCGTGCCAACGGCTATCACTTGGAAACTCATTGTGAGAATGGAAAAGAATATATATATATATAACCTTTAATAAATGTGGAAGAAAACGCATCTTAGAGAAACTAATGAGTCAATCTAGAGGGTTATACCTCACCACTATACAGATTATTGAATCTTATGCCGTCACCAATAACGAACTATGTGACACTGACTCATACAGGCTTTGGCATGACCGCTTTGTACATCCTGGTCGTGACATGATGATACGTATTTTGAAAACCTCACACGGACATCCTTTCTTTCGAGTGACTCCTAAATTGGGATATAAACGCGATGCACTGCCTAATGTTGGTACTATTGTTGTCCAAGTGCAGCTAATAACTTCTGAAGCACAAGATACATTACCTACATCTCAATCCGCCAAAATATCTATCTCAAAGGCACATCACTCATTTTGCAAAGCCTGCTCTTTAGAAAAAACAGGATCGAGACCTTTCTATTCTATAGATACAAAGCAAAACATTCTATTCTTATAAAGAATCCAAGGTGATGTTTGTGGTCCTATTCATCAAGAATGCGGATCATTTAGATATTTCATGGTTCTAGTAGATGCTTCGACACGCTGGTCCCATGTCGCACTATTATCCACACAAAATGCTACCTTTGCAAAACTCCTAGCACAAATTATACGTTCAAGGGCTCTCCACCCCGATCATCATATCAAGTCTATAAGGCTTGATAACGCTGGAGAGTTCACATCAAAAGCATTGATGATTATTGTATGTCAATCAGGATTGATGTAGAACATCCCGTACCCCATGTGCATACACAAAATGGTCTCGCAGAAGCCACCATCAAAAGACTATAAATGGTGGCTCGGGCATTGGTTATGCGCACCAACATGCCTATTTCTGCATGGGGTTATGCCATATTGAATGTAACCCTTCTTATTCGTTTTAGACCCATTACTAGCCAACTCTACGTACCAGTTGATAACTGGATATGAGCCTGTCATTTCCCATTTACGCATATTTGGTTGTGCAGTATATGTGCCGATTGCGCCCCCGCAGCGCACAAAAATGGGTCCTCAAAGACTATTAAGTATTTATGTTGGATATGAATCTCCAATAATTATCCACTATTTTGAACCCTTGATAGGCGATCTATTCACCGCTCGATTTGCGAATTATCACTTTGATGAGACAGTCTTCCCGTCGATGGGGGAGATAAGAAAAAAGATTTTCTAAGGGAACGACAGGAATTGTTGTGGTCTGTCTCCACTCTGTCTCGTTTTGATCCCCGCACTTCACAATGTGGAAGTGAAGTAAAAAGAATAATTGATCTTCAGAATGTAGCAGATTCGATGCCTAATGCATTTGCTGATATCGCTAAAGTGACAAGATCACATATACCGACTGCAAATGTGCCTGCAAGGTTAGAAGTCCCCAATAAAGGGCACAACGCCAGAGAAAGAGATGCTGTAACCACACACAGTGGAGGTGTGATTGAGGCCGTGGCTCCCAAAAGTAAAAGGGGAGACCACCTGGTTCGATCGACACCCACCTAAGGAAAAAGAGGGCGGGTGGGGCACAACCTAATCCATTAATCATCAATGAAGAGAATCCCTCTCATGAGATTATATCTGATTATAGTTATGTCCATGAATTAATATTGGAGGACGCTCCGATGATTGATATGATTCCAGAGAACAAAGAAATCTCAATAGATTATGAAAGTGCGTATGAGTTGATGGAAAGATCTTCCACGCAAATTGATGATGTATTTGCATACACTGTTGCTTAAGAAATCATAGAGCACGATGATATCAAACCACGCTCTATTGTTGAATGTCAACAAAGAGCAGATTGGCCTAAATGGAAAGAAGCAATACAGGCAGAACTTGATTCTCTGGAAAAACGATAGGTATTTGGCCAGGTGGTGCTAACCCCGCCAAGTGTAAAGCCTGTAGGACATAAATGGGTTTTTGTCAGAAAGCGTAATGAGAAAAATGAAGTCCTGAGATACAAAGCTCGTCTTGTAGCACAAAGTTTCTCACAATGCTCTGGAATTGACTACGAAGAGACGTACTCTCCTATAATGGACGCTATTACAATTCGCTTTTTAATTAGCTTAATATCATCCAAAGGATTGTAAATGCATCTCATGGATGTGGTTATAACATATCTCTATGGGGATCTTGATTCAGAGATATATATGAAAGTGCCTGAAGGCCTTCAATTACCCAAGTCAAGTGACTCTGAATCACGGAGTGCGTTTGCGATTATATTTAAGAGCTCACTTTATGGATTAAAACAATCCGGACGGATGTGGTATACCCGTTTAAGTGACTACTTTATTAGGAAAGGATATAAGAACGATTAACTATGCCCTTGCGGTTTTATAAAGAAAATAAGTTCCAGATTTGTAATTATAGCTATGTATGTCGATGATATGAACATAATAGGTACTCTTGATGAAATAAGAGAAACCTCTAGCTATTTGAAATCCGAATTTGAGATGAAAGATCTTGGGGAAATTTGGTTTTGTCTAGGCATCGAACTAGAACACCGAGCTTGTGGAATACTAATCCACCCATCTGCATATATCCAAAAGATGCTCAAGCAATTTAATATGGATAAAGTGCACCCTGTTAGCACTCCCATGATCGGTCGGAAACTGGATGTAAAGAAAGATCCATTTCGTCCAAAGGAAGATGAGGAAGAGCTATTGGGAGCTTAAATTCCCTACCTAAGTGCAATAGGCGCATTATTGTACTTAGCTCAATGCACATGACCAGATATTTCATTCTCAGTGAACTTGTTAGCAAGATTTATCTCAGGACCAACGTGACGTCATTGGAATGGTATCAAGAACATATTTCGATATCTGAAAGGAACCATTGACATGGGTTTGTTCTTCCCTTATAGAAAGACAAGAGGGGATACAGATGAATTCATAACCCCTAGAGAAAATGTCAAAGGCGAGAGTGTCACCCCTACAATGAAACACCTAATAATGTTTTGGTTGACTTTGCTGAAGCTGGATATCTCTCAGACCCACATAGAGGACGTTCTCAAACTGGTTATGTATTTTTACCATGGGGAACACAACAATATCCTGGAGATCAACCAAACAAGCTCTTGTATCTACCTCTGCAAATCACTCAGAGATCATTGCTCTTCATGAGGCAGTTCATGAGTGTGTATGGTTAAGGTCTATCATCACACATATTCGAGGGAATAGTGGTTTGAGGTCTACCACTGAAGAGCCTACTTGCATTTATGAAGATAATGCGGCTTACATTGAAATTGGGCTATATCAAAGGTGACAACACGAAGCATATATCACCAAAGTTTTTGTATAATCAACAAAAATAGGCATTCCTCAAGATTCAAGTTACTCAAGTGACCTCCAAAGAAAACGTTACTGATATGATTACCAAATCACTGCCTCAAGCCATATTTGAGAAATGTGTGAAGAGTATAGGTATGCGAAGATTTTCTGAGCTCTCTTGATAGATGTACATATAAGGGAGAGAGGTGTTATCATTAGGTGCGTTGTACTCTTTTTCCCTTCGACCAAGTTTTATTTTTCCCATTGGGTTTTGTTACTTGGCAAGATTTTAATGAGGCAACAATGAAACACCATTTCACCCTTCGACCAAGTTTTATTTTTCCCATTGGGTTTTGTTACTTGGCAAAGGTTTTTAATGAGGCAACTACTCATGCACTATTTTACTTGTTGACTCGACACAAGGGGGAGTGTTAAAGGAATTACACTTTAGTGTGTCTTTATCAACAAGTTAAGTATGAGAATAATTTAGGTATTCTTTAGCCTTATGTAATTATGGAATTGTGTAATTGGTACCCAATATAAAGGGCCATATAATTAATGAGAACCCTAATCTTTCTCCGCCTCTCTTTTCTTTAGTTTTTTCTGCCTTTACTTTTACAATAAGCAAATTAAGTGAATTATATGTGTAACCTCATTTCATTAAAGTCATTTACTCAAACCATTCTCAAGCTCAGCACTGTTGTAGAATATTTCGAAGTATGTTTCTAAATAGGACACAAATAATAATAATAATTAACTTTTCAAAAAAAATTAACTTTTCTTCCTTAATCTCATTTTTTGATCTGACCTGGTCATTCGGGGTTAAACTCAAATAAAGTCATATATCTTGATTAGGATATATGTCACTTGGATAAGGATCATTTTTTAGTTATTTTTTAATATTGTATATATTCTACTATTTTTCGTATTTAGAAACCATTAATTAGAATTTAATTTTAGTTAAATATATTCTTACCGATTTAAAATTATTTTAATTATTGAGAAATATTTATAACTTTTTGATTTTGTTAATGTTTATTTTCAATTTAAAATATATGAATAATTTTTTAGAATTAATTTTGTATATTTACTTAATTTACTTTATAATAATAAATGATTTAATATATAATTTTGTAATATACATACATACACACATATATATATATATACATATATAATTTTTCATTCTCTACATTATTTTATTTGAATATTTTATTAATAATTAATTATAATGAAGTATTTTTTATTTAACCAACTTCGTAACTTTTTCTTATTTATTTTATTATTTTTGTAAATTTCTTATTTTTATATTTAAATAACTGTTTATAATATAATTTTAATCTTTAATATTTATATACAAAATTTAATAAAATAGGACTTTATTTATAATACTTTTATTTCTTTCTTCATAACTTTATTTCGTTTTGAGAATTATTTAAAATAAAAAAATATTAAATAATTATTTTTAGCAGCAATCTTGTTTAAAATCGCCTCATGTTTGGAGATTATTCCACCCCCGACAGTTTAAAATCTGTTGAGATAGTTTTTCTTGTGAACCACCTCCTCTGATGTCCAACAGGCTACCCGATGCACTAAAACTGCAAACTCATATACTTACATGTACTGTGTTCACTCCAAAAATGTGTTAGGTACTATAAGTACCCTATAATGAAATTATATTATTAATGGTAATTTATGAGATAAAAAAGAATTAATTACTCTTATATAATTATTTGATGTAAGAAATAAAATCAAAACTATTGAGGTCATAACAAAAATAAATTATAAATTATCTAATCGTTATAATAAAATATTTTTAATTTTATGAGAAAATAATTATTTATGGACATTTATATCTAGTAATCTATGACTAATTACTACCAATTTATTTATTTAATGTGATTAACTCAAACATAAAATAATTTATTACTCTTAGTTTTATTATTATTTTTTTATGTTTAATATATCTAATTAATTATCTTATTTCAATAAATTTGAAAAATAAAAGACTTAAAAATATTATAGATTATTAATATAAGTCTTTCAAAATAATAATGTAATTTCAATAAATTTTAAAAAGCAAATAATTAATCATTACTTAATATACTTATGAAAATAAAAACATAACATAAAATTAATAAAGTATAATAAAATAAATCTCAAAATACTTTTAAACCGGAAAGAAATATAAATTTTTTTGATTAACTGCTAAATTACTATTTCAAATACCAGAAAAGGAAAAAAATGAATGTTATAAAATAGAGAAATCTATTAAATAGAATTCTTATTCTAATAAATGTGAATTTTAAAATAATGAATGTCATATTTTTTTCTTGAAAAACATACAGTTATTTTAAATAAATATAAATTTTATTGATAATCCAAAATATAAATTATAACATTTTTATAATTTGATTTTATAAAATCCTATGAATAAAATTAGTCTTATAACAAATTTGAGAGGGAAAAAAAATCAGAATATAATAAATTAAAATGAAAAACTCTTAATATAATTTAAATAAACTTTAAAAACTTATAATTAAATTATAAATAAGTATTAAATAAATCTAAAAAAAAAAAATAATAAAAAAATTAAAACTATAACTCAATCATACAAATTGTATTGAGCTCTAACCTATTTGTCAGTTAATCGTAGCTTTTGTTGACACGTGTCGAAGTCTCCTCACTCTGCTTCTGACGTGTCAGCTTTTGAAGCATCCCGAATCTACAAGATTTTTTGGTTCGGACAACCTGGAGGTTCTGCCTAAGAATTATGTATTGCAAAAATTAAATAAATAGCACCTATTAGTGTAATGGTTATAATGTCTTCCTCTAACCTAAAGGTTTGGAGCTCAAATCCCCCTTTATATATATATATATATATATATATATATATATATATATATATATTGCTTCCTTTTTATTTATTAATTATTTTCTTTTCACCCTATTACCAAGAAAAAATTTCTTAAATATTTAAAATATTTATTTTATATATTCATTTAACTAAATTTATAATTTTTTTACGACTTATATTATTATTTTATAGTAATTTAATTATTTTTTATTATCATATTTATTGATTAATATATAAATATAAACAATAGTTCATAAATAATTTGCTTATTTCAAGTTTTGAGATTAAATTAGTACTATATTATAACATTTCTATTTTGTTCAAAAAAAAAAAATTCGTCAAATAATTTTTTGACCCAACATTTCATTTTCATTACATCTTTTTTCCGTTTTTTTTATTTAGTAGTTATCTTTATTTTATAACATTCATTTTTTTCCTTTTCTGGTTTTTGAAATAATTATTTAGCAATTAATCAAGCTTTTTTATATTTTTTTCCGAGTTAAAAGTATTTTGAGATTTATTTTATTATACTTTATTAAATTTATGTATGTTTTTATTTTCTTAAATATATTAAGTAATGATTAAATATTAATTCTCTTAAATTTATTGAAATTATTTTATGATTTTTAACTACTTATATTAACAGTCTATAATATTTTTTAGTGTTTTATTTTTTAAATTCATAAAATAATTATATGAATTTAAATTATAACTTATTATATATTTTCTCATATCAAGCTTCGAGATTTATTTATTATTATATTATAGAATTTTATATTTTAGTTTTTCATATTTTTCTCATTTTGTAATTTATTGAATAGTTATTTAGAAAAAAATATTTTGTTAAACGGGATGCATAATTTATTTTTCTAATTTTTTTATATCATTTTAAAATATTCTTTGTTTTTTTCCCATTTGTTAAATAATTTTTATCCGGATTTATTAAATATATTTTTCTCAAATTTAACATAATTAAAATAATTTCTAAACAAGAAAGCCGAAACTTATTTAAAGTGTAAATGAAATCAAATTCAATGTATTTTATGTAGGTTTAATAAAAATGATACTTATTATGAATAATGATATTTTAGTTTATAAAATTTAATATTAGGAGAACTTGGTGGAATGGTCATATAATTATAATTTATAATATTTTTATTAGTTTATGGGCATATTTTATTTTAAGTTTAATTGATATTCTTACTCTTAGAAAACAAATTCTTTATTCAAGTTGTAATTCGAATACGAATGCATTATTCCAATTGAGTTCTATTCAATATCCAGATTCAATATTAATGAATATGAATACTTGTTGAATATGTCAATCACTAATCAAGATATTCAATTCGATTCATTTGCGACCCTAATTCAATGGAAGTAATAGGTACTCCTCAAGTACAACTTCTAGTGTAGTGGTTATAATATCTTTCTCTAACATTTAGCTTTGGTGTTCAAATCCCCTTATATATATGTTGTTTCGCATTTTCTTTTATTTTTTTAAAATATTTTTATTTTCCCTCTATTACCCTGAAAAAAAATTCTAAATATTTTCTGTAATATTTTCATTATTAGATATATTAAGGAATTACTCATGATTACATATTTATATTTATATAATCATTTAGTTTACTTTATAATTCTTTAATGATTTATATTATTATTCTATAATACTTTTTTTAATACCTTTTTACTTGATTACTTATGATTAAGTAAATTTCTTTGTTTTTTAATATTTATTAAATAACTACTTATAAATTATTTATATTTTTTATATTTATTGTAACCAGTTTCCTATTTTTTAGATTTAATTTATACGTTTAACCTTTTTTTCTGATTTTTTAATTATTAAAAATATTATGTGACATTTCTTAAAATATAATGAATTAATTATAATTATTATCAAAGGACAAATTCAACAATACTTAAAAAACAAATATTTAGAGAGTAAATACTATATTTGTCATTGAACACGCGATAATCCTTCAGTGATTACTTGTCCGTAGGCAGTAAGAATGGATTACTTTTTGTAGAATTACCCTAATTTCGAATTACATATATTGATGAGGTCTCCTACATAAGATAAAATAATAATAATAATAATAATAAGCAAATTAATTAACTAGATTATGCGTTAGCTCACTTCATTATTTATTTTACTTAAATCAATTATGTTACGAGTTTGACTATCTTATAACACACGTAGGAATATGTTTTATAGACATGTCATGAAAAAAAATAAAGTCATAATAATAATAATAATAATAATAATAATAATAATAATACTAATAATAATAATAAAAATAATAATAATAATAATAATAATAATAGTAATAATAATAAAAGAATTTATTCAGGAAATATAAATTTTGATCCCTTTTTATCTCGATTTCACACTTTTTTTTATTTTCAGTTATTAACTTTCACAAATTTTAGAACCTATAATATTAAAGTTTTTCTATAATATTTTCACTTATTTTATAATCATCATATTTTAGTATATTGTGCAAGATTTCTCATTTTTATTTGTATTGGTCAAAAAAATTTGATAGATTTATTCTGTTGTAATTTAAACCAAAAATATAAAATGTTATAATATAATACTAAATAAACCTCAAATTATTTTAGTGGCCCAAGTGCTTATTTGTTGGGGAAAATTAATCCATTTCGTAAAATCAGAATATATATCAAACAATATTTTAAATTTATATATTTATAAGATAATTCTGTAAAATAACTAATTTAAAAATATTCTAGAATAATAATATAAGTCTTTAAAAATTATAAAGCAAGTTAAATAAATATTTAATCATAAATAATTACTTGATATATTTTAAAAATAAAGTGTGAATTACTTCTAAATAAATATTTTACACACAACAAAAAGAGATGTTCGCAAAAAGAGATTAATTTAGAACTTTTATTGACAAATATATAAAATGTTATAATACGATAATAAATAAATTTCAAAACTTGAAATCAGAAGAAAAAATATTAATCTATTATTTAAACTTATAAAATTATTTAATCCATTTTAAAAATAAGAAACTTAAGAAATATTATATAATAATAAAATAGTCGTTAAAAACTATAGAGTTAGTTAATAAACATAGAAAAACAAAAATATTTAATGATAAATAATAAGTTGAATAATACTTGCATAAAATAAAATGTAGTGATACCAAATGTCATCACCAATTATTATCAAGTTGTTATTGAAAATGTCACATCATAAATCTTGATGCGAATGAGAAATTCATATTTGTCATCACTAAATAAGACTTTAGTGTCAAAATAATGTTGTTACTATTTTTCTTGAAACAGTGACAAAATATGATTTTGTCATGGAAAGAAACTTATCGTGATACTGGATGTCGTCACCATTTGTCATGGAAAAAATAATTACAAAATATAGTGTTGTCACAAATAAAAACTTATTGTGACACAAAATGTCGTCACCATTTATTACTAATTTGTCGCTGAAAGGTTATTTCCTACCCATATTTTTCGTCGTTTCATTATTGTGACAAATTCCATTTAATCGTCATTAAATATGCGAATTAGTGACCAAAAACCAGATCGATAATGACAAAAATAAATATTGTCGTCAAAATGTATTTTTAAGTGACAAAATTAAAATTCGTCACTATTGATAAGCATATTATGACAAAATTTTATGCGTGGAAAAAAAATCGTCAGAAGACATGTGATTTCTTGTAGTGTAAGATTTTCATTCCCAATGATCACTCCAAACATCCGAGCAAATTGAAACTTTGTTTGGTAAAMTAGCAAATTCATTATATAAAGTTTAACTTATATATATATTTTAATAAGTTGGGTCAAGTGGTTGGAAAGTAGAAGATAAATCTCATATAACTTGAGAGGTCTAGGGTTCGAACCCTTGTCAACACCCTTATAAAGGGTTAGTGATACCACTTTAGCTACATGCTCGTGGTTATAAATTTTAACTTATATTCAACAACAACTTTTTTAATATCAAGAGCAACGATAGAGCGTGAGACTCTCGTGCTCGAGGTATTGAAAGTACGTTGGGTGAACTTTTCATATAAATGATTATTGGAAAAGTTAAAAGGAAGAGACCTATAAGAAACAAATTTTGCCAATTCCTTTCTATGAGTAGCGTCGAAATAGGTAAATAAAGAAGAGGAGTTCGTACTTACTTGTCCACCTTGTAGTTTTGTTTGAGTCTTATCGATATTGGCTTTGTCGGGGTGTTTGTTGTTGACATGGTTGCGCATATTCCCATATCCTCCTCTTAGGAATTGGTAAGATTCTTTACAATAGTCGCAATTGGCACGATATCTCTTTCTTGTTTTTTTGCCATCTTCCAGATGTGGGTTATTTGCGTGTGTCGGCATCTCAACTTTTTCAATGTTTTGTGAAGAAATTGGATTTTAATGCCCCCGCTTCTCGAGAACAAGGTTCTCTAGTAGAATGGCTTGGAGTCAAATCACCGTGCTCCACCTCCTCTTGATCGGGCATTTATTCACCAGCAAAGGCGGCGACGGCTCGATATGTTTGATCAATGTCAGTATCACTCCAATTTTCATCAATGTCAATGGGGTGAGATTGTAGTCATCGACCGAATAGGTATTACCTTGTGAGAAGGGATGGGCATTGGCATCATCATAGAGTTCTAACTCTTCCCCTTATCGGCTCGACGAGAACGAGAAGAACCTCTACGACTTGCCATTCTTTTTATATAGATAACCACAAAACAATAAGAAACAGTAGTAGGCTAAAGTATGATTATAAATTTAGAATTAACTAGAAAGTAAGAAATATGTTTGGAACTATAACACTAAACTTAAAATTTTAAGTTTAAGAAGGCTTGACAATTAAAGGAGCTTAGTAAATCACTAAATTTGCAAAAAAGAACAATTTACAATAGAGAGATTATAGAAGAGTTGATAGTTTGGTATGAGAGAAATTATTCGGGAATGAGAGGAATTTAGAGGAGTAGGAAAAAAAAAAGCGGCAGAACCTCCAGTATTGAACGAAACTGACCAGTTTCGGTTCAAACCAACAGTTTCATCCAACAATCATTTCATCTGGACCGTTGATGATCAACGGTCACTTGATCATGGCCGTTGATTTAAAATGATATTGTGACTCACCCCCCAACTATATTTGAACGATTGAAACATCGGTCGGAACCGACAATTATTTTTTTAATTTTCAAATTGGCAGTTTGAACCGCCAATTTGTGATTGGGAAAAACCATAAACCAGAACCGGACGCCCTCATGGAGGTTCTCGTTCTAGTTCAAACTATGGTCAATGGTTAGCCCAATCGTTGACCTCCTGTTTTGATTTCTTCGAATCTTCCAAACCCTACACACTACTATCTTGACCTTCCATATATATTGATTATCTCAGTTCTTTTAGGGCATGTGTTTTTTTACCTGCAAGTAAGAGGAATAAATAAGTATGTTTTTTCCTAAACAGATAAAAAATATATGAGGAAACTAATATATGGAGGCATAAACTTCCATTATATCTTTCTTTAACTTGTTAGGTGTAAAATACTTAACTCGATGTAGCTTCCAAGAAATACTTCGAACGATACGGATTCTAATTTTATTACAATATCCCCCTTTGGCATATGTTCAAAAACCACTTCTTGAAGTCATATAAACAAGTCAAAAGCACCATAAATAGATATACAAACGGATGTAGCACCATCAATAAAAACTTAACAAAAATTCTTACAAAATCAGTCAAACTCGAATATAAATAATGCATTTGAAACTATATATATGAGATAAAATATGTAATCTACCTCAGAAAGCACAAAACAAACTACATAAATAGCTAGATCATCAACATACTGAAAAATCATACAGTTTAAACACTATACTTTATTCCTAATATCCATAATCAATAAGGTCAGAATCCACCTACCTTGTTTTACTCACAAACAAAACAAAGTTCTCCAAGGTAACTAAGTAACAACATCGACCAACCATTATAAAAAAAAATTCAAATATATCAGATCCTCAGTACATAATCACTCCAAAAACAATAAAAGTAAGATCTGATCACCAATCAGCAGAAGCATCTGAAGTAGTTTCATCTTCAAACTCATATTCCTCATCCATCAAACCATCCAACACCAAAACAACTTTCTTACCTTTTCCCATCCTTTTGCCTTTGCCTTTGGAAGCAAAAATTCCAGAACTCTCCCCCTTTTTCGATTGAGATGATGAAAAACCATCCTTCTTAGCCCTTGGAGTCCCTACAACACCGCAGTTCAACACCTAGAGAATATTCTTGAAATATATCACATGAATACATGCACATCTCTCATATTCAGATTAAACAACAATTTCTTGATCAATTAAAGAAGGTACAAATGAAGGAACACTTGTGGGTTTGATCAAATCTATATCTCGACATGGGACTGGGCATTAAAAGTCTTAGAACAAACAAATAAGGGTGACAACGCAGGCTCTAAAGAATCACCTTGGCATGGATCATGCTTGATGCAACGGACACTCAACATAAACCATATCGAAGAGGGCAAAAGAAGCTTCTTGCGGGTATAGGATTACAAGCAAAAGAAATAACATGCATATTGATAATCTCACCCAAAGTAAACATTTTTCCCAATCAAAACCTAATACAAATCCTTAGCTTGTTTCTCAGTAAGCCTAGATTGATTAGTGGTTGTGTTTCAATTCTATAACCCTAACTTATGTGGAATGTTAGCCTTAAGAGATAGAGAATTAACAAAAAGACTAGGGAGAAGTCACTTATCAAGATTACCCTTAGTCAACACAGTTGTAACAACATCCAGTTTAGCATCAATATTGGCTAAAGATTCATAAACAAGTCCAACGTGGGTTTTAATAGCATTAGGGGATAAATGAACAACATGATTATGAACAAACACCTTAAAAAACATAGAAATAGAAGAATTAGTGAGGGAAGCATCGAACTAGCATAAAACTCATAAACTGATTGATCCAACAGTCATTTCATCTGGACCATTGGTGATCAACAGTTACTTGATCATGGCCGTTGATTTAAAATTATATTTTCACTACGCACCCCCACCCCCCGAATATATTTAAACGATTATACCGTCGGTTGTAACTGACAATTTTATTTTATTTTTCATTACAAACTAGAGGTTTGAACCGCCGGCTTTCGATTGGGAAAAACCATAAACCAGAACTGGACTTCTTTAATTGAGGTTGTGGTTCTAGTTCAAACCATGGTCAATGGTTAACCTAACCGTTGACCTTCGTTTTTGATTTCTTCAAATCTAAACACTACACACTGCTATCTTGACCTTCCATAAATATTGATATTCTCACTTCTTTCAGGGGGCGTATTTATTTACCCACAAGTAAGAGGAATATACAAGTAAATTATTACCTAAACAGATAAAAGATATATGAGGAAACTTATACATGGAGGCATAAACTTCCTTTATATCTTTCTTCGACTTGTTAGGTGTAAAATACTTAAAGTCGATGTATCTTCCAAGAAATACTTCGAACAATATCAATTCTCACTTTCTTACAATCTCCCGCGGTGGCATATGTTTAAAGAACCATTTCTTGAAGTCATATAAACAAGTCTAAAACACCAAAAATAGATAAACAAGTGGATGTAGCAACATTAGTCAAATTATAATAAAGATACCTACAAAATCAATCAAACTTGAATATAAATATTGTATGTGAAACTATATGCATAAGATTACACAAAAATATGTAATCTAACTCAGAAAGAACAAAACAAACTACATAAATAGCTAGATCATCAACATACTAAAACATCATACAGTTTAAACACTTTATTTATTTCCTAGTATCCATAATCACTAAGGTCAGCATCTATCTACCTTGTTTTACTCACAAAAAAAAAAAAAAGTTATCCAAGGTAACTAAGTAACAACATCGACCAACCATTAAAAATAAGATATTCAAATATTATATCCTTAACACATAATTACTCTAAAAATAATAAAACTAGGATCTGAACAGAAATTAGCAAAAGCATCTGAAGTAGCTTTATCTTCCAACTCATCTTCCTCAGCCAGCAAACCATCCAACACAACAAAAACTTTTTTACCTTTTCCCATCCATTTTCCTTTGCCTTTGGAAGCAGACAACTCTACACTTTTCTCGATTGAGATGCCAAAGAACCACCCTTCTTAGCCTTAGAGTCCCTACAACACCGAGTTCAACACCTAGAGAATATTCTTGAGATATATCACATGTATACACACACATCTCTCATATTCAGACTAAACAACAATTTCTTGATCATTGAAAGAAGGCATGAATGAAGGAACACTTGTGGGTTTGATCAAATCTATATCTCGACATGGGACTGGGCATTAATAATCTTAGAACAAATAATTAAGGTGACAACGCAGGCTCTAAAGAATCACCTTGGCATGGATCATTTTTGATGCAATGGACACTCAACATAAACCATATCGGAGAGGGAAAAGGAAGCTTCTTGCGGGTATAGGCTTACAAGCAAAAGAAATGACATGCCTATAGATAATCTTACCCAAAGTAAACCTTTTTCCCAATCAAAACCAAATACAAAACCCTAGCTTTGTTCTCAGT
This sequence comes from Phtheirospermum japonicum, assembly GCA_014905375.1. NCBI lineage: Eukaryota > Viridiplantae > Streptophyta > Magnoliopsida > Lamiales > Orobanchaceae > Phtheirospermum > Phtheirospermum japonicum. The sequence continues at coordinate 488,876 of BMAC01000092.1, forward strand.
AAGCCTAGATTGATGAGTGGTGGAGGTTCAATTATGTAATTCTAAATTATGTAGAATGTTAGCATTAAGAGATAGAGAATTAATAGAAAAACTAGGGTGAAGCCACTTATCAAGATTAGCCTCAGTCAAAACAGATGTAACAACATAAAGATTAGCATCAATATTGATAATGAACAACATAATTTTTAATAGAACTAGGGGAAAAACGAACAACATGGTTATGAACAAACACCTCAACAAACTTAGAACTATAAGAATTAGTGAAGGAAGGGTTTAAATAGCATAAAACTCATAAAATGATTGATCCAACAGTCATTTCATCTGGACCGTTGATGATCAACGGTCACTTGATCATGTCCGTTGATTTATAATGATATTTTCATTGCGCACCCCCACCCCTCGAATATATTTAAGCAATTGAATCGTCTGTTGGAACTGACAATTTTTTATTTTTATTTTTTTACAAACTGGCGGTTTCAACCGCCGGCTATCGATTGGAAGAAACCATAAACCAGAACTGGACCGCCTTAATGGAGGTTGTGGTTCTAGTTCAAACCATGGTCAACAGTTAACCTAACCGTTGACCTCCTTTTTTGATTTCTTCAAATCTTCTAAACACTATGCACTGCTATCTTGACCTTCTAAGAATATTGATCTTTTCACTTCTTTCAGGGCGCATGTTTATTTACCTGCAAGTAAGAGGAATATACAAGTAAATTGTTTCCTAAACAAATAAATAATATATGAGGAAACTTATATATGAAGGCATAAACTTCCTTTATATCTTTCTTCAACTTGTTAGGTGTAAAATACTTAAACTCGATGTAGCTTCCAAGAAATACTTCGAACAATACCAATTCTCATTTTCTTACAATCTCCCGCGGGGGCATATGTTCAAAGAACCATTTCTCGAAGTCATATAAACAAGCCAAAAACACCAAAAATAGATATACAAACGGATGTAGCAACATCATTCAAAATATAACAAAAATAACTAAAAAAATATGTCAAACTTGAATATAAATAATGCATCTGAAACTATATACATAATATTACATAAAAGTATGTAATCAAACTAAGAAAGCACAAAACAAACTGCATAATAGCTATATCATCAACTTACTGAAACATCGTACAGTTTAAACACTATATTTATTTCCCAATATCAATAATCACTAAGGTCATCATCCATATACCTTGTTTTGTTCACCAAAAAAAACAAAGTTATCCAAGGTAACTAAGTAACAACATCGACCAGCCATTAAAAATAAAATATTCAATTACATCAAATTATCATTACATAATCACTCTAAAAACAAATAAACTAGGATCTGACCACCAATTAGCAGAATCATCTGAAGTAGCTTTATCTTCAAACTCGTCTGCCTCATTCAGCAAAACATCCAGAACAACAACAACTTTCTTACCTTTTCCCATCATTTTGCCTTTGCCTTTAGAAGCAGACATACAAGAACTCTCCCCTTTTTTCGATTGAGATGCCGAAGAACCACCCTTCTTAGCCCTTAGAGTCCCTACAACGCCGGAGTTCAACACCTAGAGAATATTCTTGAGATATATCACATGTATACACGCACATCCTTCATATTCAGACCAAACAAGATTTTCTTGATCAATGGAAGAAGGCACGAATGAAGGAACACTTGTGGGTTTGATCAAATCTATATCTCGACATGGGATTGGGCATTAACAGTCTTAGAACAAATAATTAAGGGTGATAACGTGGGCTATAAAGAATCATCTTGTCATGGATAATGCTTGATGCTAGGGACACTCAACATAAACCATATCAGATAGGGAAAAAGAAGCTTCTTGTGGGTATTAGTTTACAAGCAAAAGAAATGACATGCCGATTGATAATCTCACCCAAAGTAAACTATTTTCCAATCAAAACCTAATACAAAACCCTAGCTTGGTTTTCAGTGAGCTTAGACTGATGAGAATGTTAGCCTTAAGAGATAGAGAATTAATCGAAAAACTAGGGTGAAGCCACTTATAAAGATTACTCTCAGTTAAAACAGATGTAACAACATCCAGATTAGCATTAATATTGGCTAAAGAGTCATAAACCAATCCAACATGTGTTTTAATAGCACTAGGGGGAAAATGAACAACATGATTCTGAACAAATACCTTAACAAACCTATAACTAGCAGAATTAGTGAGGGAAGGGTCAAACTATCATAAAACTCATAAATTGTCTATACCGTTTATGATCAACGATCACTTGATCATGGTTGTTGATTTAATATGATATTTTTACTGCCCCTCCCTCCCAATATATTTAAACGATTGAACCGTCGGTGGGACTGACAGTTTTTTTTAGTAGTTTCAAACTGGCGGGTCGAACTGCTAGTTTTCGATTGATAAACCAGAACCAGACCGCCTTAAAGGAGGTTCTAGTTCTCTTTCAAACCATGGTCAACAGATAGCCCAACCGTTGGGAAACTTTTTTTATTTGTTCGAATCTTCCATACACTACACACTACTATCTTGACCCTTCATATATATTGATCTTCTCACTTGTTTCAGGGCACGTGTTTATTTACCTGCAAGTTAGAGGAATAAACAATAAATTACTTCTTAAACAGATAAAAAATATATGTGGAAATTTATATAAGGCGGCATAAACTTCCTTTATATCTTTCTTTGACTTGTTAGGTGTATGATACTTAAACTTGATGTAACAACCAAGAAATACTTCAAACGATACCGATTCTCATTTTCTTACAATCTCCCCCTGTGGAATATGTTCAAAGAACCATTTGTTGAAGTCATATAAACAAGTCAATAACACTAAAAATAGATATACAAACGGATGTAGCAACAACGGTCAAAACATAACAAAAATTCCTACAAAATCAGTCAAACTCAAATATAAATAACGCATCTGAAACTAAATATATAAGATTACAAAAAAAAATATGTACTATAACTCAAAAATCAAAGAACAAACTACATAAATAGCTGATCATCAACATACTATAACATCATACAGTTTAAACACTATACTTATTTCCCAATATCCATAATCACTAAGGACAAATCCATCTACCTTTTTTTACTCACAAACAAAAACAACGTTATACAAGGAAAATAAAGTAACAACATTGACCAGCCATTAATACTAAAATATTCAAATACCTCAGATCCTCAGTACATAATCACTCTAGAAACAAGAAAAGTAGGATCGGATCACCAATCAGCAGAAGCATCTGAAGTAGCTTCATCTTCAAACTTATCTTCCTCATCCAGCAAGCCATCCAATACAACAACAACTTACTTACCTTTTCCCATCCATTTGCCTTTGCCTTTGGAAGAAGACATACCGAAACTCTTCCCTTTTTTTATTGAGATGCCGAAGAACCACCGTTATTAGCCTTTAAAGTCCCTACAACATCGGAGTTCAACACCTAGAGTATATTCTTGAGATACATCACATGTATACATGCACATCTCCCATATTCAGACCAAACAACTATTTCTTGATCAATGAAAGAAAGAACGAATGAAGGAACACTTGTGGGTTTGATCAAATAAATATCTAGACAGTCTTAGAACAAAACATATAAGGGTGACAATATGGGATATAAAGAATCACCTTGGCATGGATCATGCTTGATGCTAGGGACACTCAACATAAACCATATCGAATACGGAAAAAGAAGCTTCTTGTGGTTATTGGTTTACAAGCAAAAGAGATGACATGCTTATAGACAATCTCACCTAATTTTTACTTTTTTGTACACGTTTTTGTTACCTTTTTGTGTCGCATTCGCGTGTGTTTTGCTTGCATTTACGGTTTTTAGGAGTCGTTTTGGCCTATTTTGTTAGTTTTAGGTTTTTATAACTTTTGTGCAGTTTTTAGTAATTTTTCGTACATTTTTACCCTTTTTTCTGTTTTTGGCCGTAGGATGACCAAGTGGTCCCATGCACGCTCGGAGCATCCCACTTGACTCGGATTAGAATGGGCAAAGTAAGAAAACACAGCGTGAACGAGGAGCGACAACCGGCGGACATTTAGAGCGAAACAAGAAAACCGAGTTGGAGCAGCCGAGCCAATCGATCGACTGACCTTCAGTCGATCGACTGATTGTCCAATCGATTGACTGGACCTCCCCAAATTGACTAGAGTCCAATGAGTTTGGAAATTTTGGGTGAAGTAGTCGATCGACCGACCCTTAGTCGATCGAGTGCCAGTCGATCGACTGAGACGCAGTCCAACTCTTGATTTCGGTCCATTTTGATGATTTTGCCCCTGTATTTTTGTATAAATAGACCCATCTTTCTCCAACCTTATCAAACTCTCCTTGGTGGTTTTGGACTAGTTCCATTTCCTCCAAGCCTTTACATTTCCCCTTGTCATGTAAACCCTAGTTTAAATTCTTAGCTTATATAATTTAGTTAGCTTAGTTAGTTAGTTTTTAGTTAGTAATTAGTTAGTCATTCTTAAGCAAGTGTTGGAGTGAGTGACACCTCCTTCATTTGTGGTGCTTGTTGTTTGAAGATTTGAAGCTTTTGGTGTTTAATGCAATTGGTAGTTTTCTCTTTCCCTTATTTTCTTGTGTTGTTATTGTTGATTGTTGTTATTGAAGTTGTGTTGGTTTTTAGATTTAGTTTGTGTTGTTGTTCATTGCATTTGAGTTCCTCCTTTTAATTTTCTAGCTTGTAGTTTTTGTTGTTCTTGCAAACTCCATTAATGCTCTTTTCAAGATTTTTACCTCTTTTAGATAGACAAGCTTTTGGACTTTGAAAGATGCATGAACTTTTCCTCTTTGGTAATTTGTCTTGTTCTATTTAAAATCCTTTGACTTTTCTCAAATTCAAATGCTTTGATTTTCCCTCCATGAATTCTCTTTTAATTGTAAGCTTTATTTGATGCAATTAGTTTAGTAATTAGGGGTTTAGGGTTTAGGTTCGTTTAGAACCATTAATTGGAGCTTGTCGAGAATTGGGATTGACGACCCCTACACTTGGTCAACAATTTGGGATTGACAACCCCGAATCGTGGATTAAGCGCTCGGCAAAAACCGATTGATCGTGGAGACGAACCGAACACCCTAAACCCTCATTTCATTATTTTCATTTAAATCCTTTTTAATTAAAGTTTCCTTTTAAATTCAAAGCTTTAACACAAAACTCAAACCCAAATCAATGACTTAATGCTTTCTTAGTTTAGATTAGTGTAATTTCGATTAACAAGAGATTAATTAAAAACACATAACGCCGATTATATCTATCCTTGAGAGACACGACTCGGGAAAACTTACCGCTCTACAATCGACTCCGTACTATTGCGGAGAAGATTTCTTAGAGTGCTAGTAAATCTTCGATCATCACCCAAACTAAACCTTTTTCCCAATCGAAACCTAATACAGGACCTTATCTTGGTTCTCAGTAAGCCTAGATTGATGAGTGGTGGGGGTTCAATTCTGTAATCATAACTTATGTGGAATGTTAGCCTTAAGAGATAGAGAATTAACAGAAGAAATAGGGAGAAGCCACTTATCGAGATTACCCTTACTCAAAACAGATGTAACAACATCCAGATTAGCATCAATATTGGCTAAACAGTCATAAACCAGTCCCATAGGTTTTAATAGCGCTAGGAGGAAAAATAATCACATGATTATGAACAAACACCTCAACAAACTTAGAACTAGAAGATATAGTGAAGGAAGGTTGAACTAGCATAAAACTTATAAACTGATTGATCCAACAGTAATTTCGTCGGACCGTTGATGATCAACGGTCACTTGATCATGGCCGTTGATTTAATGATATTTTCATTGCGCACCCCCACCCCTCGAATATATTTAAGCGATTGAATCGTCGGTTGGAACTGACAATTTTATTTTTTTTATTTACAAACTGGCGGTTTCAACCACCGGTTATCGATTGGATGAAACCATAAACTAGAACTGGACCGCCTTAATGGAGGTTGTGGTTCTAGTTCAAACCATGGTCAACAGTTAACCTAACCTTTGACCTCCTTTTTTGATTTCTTCGAATATTCTAAACACTACACACTGCTATCTTGACCTTCCAAGAATATTGATCTTCTCACTTCTTTCAGGGCGCATTTTTATTTACCTGCAAGTAAGAGGAATATACAAGTAAATTATTTCCTAAACAGATAAAGAATATACGAGGAAACTTATATATGGAGGCATAAACTTCCTTTATATCTTTCTACGACTTGTTAGGTGTAAAATACTTAAACTCAGCTTCCAAGAAATACTTCGAACAATACCAATTCTCATTTTCTTACAATCTCCCACGAGGGCATATGTTCAAAGAACCATTTCTCGAATTCATATAAACAATCCAAAAAACACCAAAAATTAATATACAAACGGATGTAGCAACATCAGTCAAAATATAACAAAAATAACTACAAAATCTGTCAAACTTGAATATAAATAATGCATCTGAAAATATATACATAAGATTACATAAAAATATGTAATGAAACTACGAAAGCACAAAACAAACTGCATAAATAACTATATCATCAACATACTGAAACATCGTACTTTTTAAACACTATATTTATTTCCCAATATCCATAATCACTAAGGTTAGCATCCATCTACCATGTTTTATTCACAAACAAAAAAGAAAGTTATCCAAGGTAACTAAGTAATAACATCGACCAGCCATTAAAAATAAAATATTCAAATACATCAGATTATCATCACATAATCACTCTAAAAACAAATAAACTAGGATCTGATCACCAATCAGCAGAATCATCTGAAGTAGTTTTATCTTCAAACTCGTCTGCCTCATTCAGCAAAACATCCAGAACAACAACAACTTTCTTACCTTTTCCCATCATTTTGCCTTTGCCTTTAGAAGCAGACATACAAGAACTCTCCCCTTTTTATGATTGAGATGCCGAAGAACCACCCTTCTTAGCCCTTAGAGTCTCTACAACGCTGAAGTTCAACACCTAGAGAATATTCTTGAGATATATCACATGTATACACGCACATCCTTCATATTCAGACCACACAAGATTTTCTTGATCAATGGAAGAAGGCACGAATGAAGGAACACTTGTGGATTTGATAAAATCTATATCTCGACATGGGATTGTGCATTAACAGTCTTAGAACAAAATAATTAAGGGTGACAACGCGGACTATAAAGAATCACCTTGTCATGGATCATGCTTGATACTAGGGACACTCAACATAAACCATATCAGATAGGGAAAAAGAAGATTGTTGTGGGTATTGGTTTAATAGAAAAACAAATGACATGCCTATTGATAATCTTATCAAAGTAAACCATTTTCCAATCAAAACCTAATACAAAACCCTAGCTTGGTTTTCAGTGAGCTTAGATTGATGAGTGGTGGGGATTCAATTCTGTAATCCTATCATATGTTGAATGTTAGCCTTAAGAGATAGAGAATTAATAGAAAAACTAGGGTGAAGCCACTTATAAAGATTAACCTCAGTCAAAACAGATGTAACATCATCAAGACTATCATCAATATTGGCCAAAGAGTCACAAACCAATCCAACATGTGTTTTAATTGCACTAGGGGAATAATAAACAACATGATTATGAACAAACACCTTAACAAAACTATAACTAGCAGAATTAGTGAGGGAAGGGTCAAACTAGAATAAAACTCATAAATTGTTTAAACCAACATTCATTTTATTTGGACTATTTATTATCAACAGTCACTTGTTCATGGCCGTTGATTTAAAATGATATTTTGACTGCCACCCTGATGCGACCAAAAAGATTGGTGCTTCAAGAATAGAGAATACTGACCTCAGATATGTGATCAGTGACCTGAAAGATCTCTAGAAAGCTCCTGGCGACCTAATTAACCTGCAAAATGGAACCCAAGCCGGGCAGCCCCGCCGTAGGCCCTCCGATGCTTAAGTCTGATATTGTTCGAGAGAGATGTGCGAGAGCTCAATAGTGCGTGAGAGATTAAAATATATGATAAAATTAATGTAGAGTAAGAAGTGAGGCATGCGTCCTCTTTATATAGATAAGAGACAAGAGATGTGTTCCCAATCTAGGGTCCCCGTTTTCTATATAAAAGCTCGCTTCTCCTAAAGAGGAGACCGCTTCTTCTAAAGGAGAGGTCGCCGGAAAATTCATAAATCCGTAAGCCCCATGATCCATGATAATTGGAGATGAGAGAATTATTCCATACAATGTGAGCTATGTGATAGAGACAAGGGTGGAGTGGATTAATGTTGTAGAGGTTGAAGTTAAGTTGTCAAATAAGGGCCTGAATCCCCTATTTATATGATTATTTAGACTTCTCCACTTGCTAATAGGATTCCTTCATAAGATGGTATTAAATCTCCTAATGGTACCCAATCTCCATAATTAAGAATTATTATCATGCTAGGACTCTTAGTTTCTATAATTCTATAATAACCATAAAACCTCATTACCATATATGTTGGGACCTAGAACCTTCTGCCCCTTTCGTTACTTTCTTACCATATATAGTCTAGTCAATTTTTGATGTCGTATCAGCTAGTCCCTCATATACTAGTTGATTGAGGTACGAAACAAGGTAGAATATATAAGAAATAAAGAATATTTTGGCCAAAAAACCATGAACTATTTATTCGACCTAAAATAGGTCGGCCAAAAGGTCATTCCATACCATAATACATGTCAGCCCAATAAGGCACAAGATCGCGTTAGTCATAAAACCCAGCTCCCAATACCGAGCTACCACCCAGTACTGAGCTGCCATGATACCATTTTACTTGATGAGAGCTCTCCACCCTTATATAAGAGCTAGCCACTCCCATACAAGAGGTCGCTACTTCTACAAAACAGTTCACTCCCGCATAAAAAGATTGCCCATTCTAAAAGGGGAGGTATTTTGCATGTAATTGTGTTTTTTTTTCATGTTTTTAATTAGGGTTTAGTGTCATTTTTAGTGGTTTTGAGTCGAGTTTTATTAGGTTTTTTGTTTGTTTTCTTGTTTTGTTATTTTTCGTGTTTCTCTTTGATTTTATACTTAATATGGATTAATGGGTTTAATTGATTAATTTTATTTTTTAATTTAGGTATTCTGAAGTATTTTGGTCTAGGGATGGTCAAGTGTGAGCTTACAAGTGGAGTTTTGGTGAAATCGGGCCTCAATTTGAAGTATTATGGCTGGCACTGGGTACGTGTTACGACACTGGGTTACCTAGTGTTCGACAGCGCCCGTCGACGCTGTGAAGTGTAGTTTTTCATGGTTCAAAAGATTTGAAAGTTCATTTGGCTCGGTATTATCGGAAATCATTTCAATTGCAAGTTTCAAGGTGTTTCAAGCTTGGAAAATAAAAGGAAAATGAAAATAAAGCAAATAAAATAACTAACTATCCTAAAAATTGAAAGAGCAAGTTGGTCGGATGCCTCGTCGTATGCCTTAAATAGAAAATGCAAAGCAATAATGAAAACAAGCAAGAAAATGCAATGTTTCACCGAGTACAAGCATGCAAGCACAAGGTACAACTATGCATAAAAACTCAAATAAAGCAAATTGACTAAAATTGAAAGCATGAATGGACAAAGCAATGAAAATAGACGGGAAAGTTTAAAACTTTAAAGAAAATAACAAGCAACGAAGTCTAGATCTAGGATTTAAGCTAAAACTATGCATGAAAATAAAAATCAAAATAAAGCATAGCAAAAACTCAAAATCAAGACGATCCAAGAGCCGATCTATGATCTAGATGTGTCACTCATCTAGATTCCATAGCCAATTCATAAGTTTCATCATGAATTCAAGGTGCTAAGACAAAAAGCATGAAATGAAGAAAAATGCATGACACATGTAAAATAACGTAAAATTAAACGATCTAGGCCTCAATTTATGATCTAATTGTGTCACTCAACTAGATTCCATGGATGATTCACAAGATCAAGCACAAATTCTAATACCTAAGGCAAAAAGCATAAAACAAATGAAGAACAAAGCATGAAATTAAAAGAAAGCTTACTAGAATTAAAGAGAGGATCCAAAAGCTTGTTTGAAATTGCAAGGAATTAAAGATCCAAGGGAGTACTTGAATCCTTCTTGAGCTTACAAACCCAAGGCAAAGCTTRRAAATTAAATCTAGAGAGAGAAATTAAGTCCCAAACCCAAGCTTGGGTTGGGAGGAGGTGTTTTTCAAAATGAAAGAGAGGTTCTATTTATATTACATTTACATGGGTTTAAATGGGCCAAAATAGCCTTAAAGGCTTAAAATTCCCGGGTTTGACCAAGTTTGACCCGGAGGCACCTTCCTAGACCCTTGGCTATCTTTTTGGCACATTTGGTTCGATATGGCTCGAGTTGGCTCGACCATGGCTCGAGGTGGCTCGACCATGGCCGAGCCTGGGCGCAGCTGGGCGGATGCGTTGGGCGCTGGGCGGCAGGGCTTGCGGGCAGGCGCCTAGGCAAGCGCCTAGGCTTAGGCGATGATGGGCAGGCATAAGCTAGGCAGACATTTAGGCGCGGGAAATAGGCGGGAGCGTGCGGGAGTTGGCCGGGCGCTGTCGGCAAGGGCGTGCGGTAGTTGGGCGCGCTACGCGCAGGCGTGCACTGGGCGCTCGGCAGACGCGCGCGCGCTGCTCGGCAGGCGCCGAGCAGCTTCGGCAGGCGCGCGCGTTGGCTCGGCAGGCGTGCTGCCAGGCGCGAGTTTAGGCCTTTTTCTTGCGCCTAAGGTGTTGGCGTGAGGATAGGCCATCCTAGGCGAGGCTAGGCCACCATTCCAGAAAGTTTGATGATTTTGGAGCATCCTTGCACCTATTTAGGCATGCAATTGGGCAAGACTAGGCTAAATCCTTGGCCTCCATGCCTAAGCTTGATTCAACCCAATAATCCACCTATTACATGAAATTTTAAAATATCAAAACCCAAGGATTACACCAAACCTCCAATTAATTGAAACCATTTAACCCAATTAAATATAAAATTAACAAGAAACACGAAAACAACAAAAATAAGAAAAACAACCTAAAAACCTAATAAAATTCTATTAAAAACTACTAAAATCAACATAAAACTCTAATTAAAAATACGAGAAAAACACAACAATTACATGCAAAACAACTACCCCACACTTATCGGTTTGTTCGTCCTCGAACAACGAAAAGAATCGAGAGTGTACATGCAATGAACATTGTGAAAAAACGAAAAATCCTTGTGCTTATCCTTATTAATGTGATGATAGTATCAACATAAACTCGCTATCGTCAAGCATTGCTCGTATTACTCTTTCTCAAATGCAAGCCAAATCGATGACTTCCTCTCAAATGGAATTTTGAGGGTGTTCGCTCAATTCGCTCAAGTGTATATAGGACGTGTTTACGCTCAAATCGGTCAATACATGCACCTTGTCAAGATTTCACAAATCGGACGCTCAAAATTGCTCATAGTACATGACCAAGTAAGAATCGAAAGAGGTCTTTAGTATGGGTTGTAATGTTGGCTCTTTGGTAAGGTATGTAATATTTGGATATAGTGGCTAACACACGATCAAACGTGATCAATAACTCACAAAATCCCACTTTCTAAAACCCGAAGCTTATAATCGCTTCACCTTTCCCAATTCACCAAACTTTCATTCGAAACCCTTTCGTATACTCACACACTTTCCGACTTTATTTTCACAACACTTAGAAGCTTTTTGAATTTGCTTCTTTTTACTAAACTTAGCCCTTTTTGAATTAGGCTTTTCACTTGAACGCACGCTTTATCACTTCTTCGTGATTTGTGTTGGAGTATTATTCTTTTTGTTTTCTTTCTTTTTTTTGTATAAGCAACTCAAAACCCAAACCCCACAATTTATTTCCCACACATCTCTCGTCAACTAACAACACACTCTCTCACCTCACTATCATCGAAGATACAAGAGCTAAAATCGAGCTCGGCTAACAAGAAACGGGATAAAGGCTCAAGGGGGCTCATTTGGGATTTTAAAGTAGCTTAAATATATGAATATGGCCGGAACAAGGGTGATATATGTGCCTCGAGGTCATTTTCGAATTCAATCATGTACGAGCAAAATCAAACCTCCTCAATGCAATTTCCATAAAAATGCAAGCAAGCCGATAAATCACACAAGGCTACTCACTAGTTTGCACCGAATTTGGGAGCAAAATCAAAAGAGCTTTTAGAGCTTTGCAATCTTTTCACGAGAAAATGTTGATTATATATATATAGGCGGTTTTTGGACGAAGCACAAAAATTCAACCCTTCACACAAGAGGCCATAAACATGCAAAAACCCGACAAGTAAACTATTCAAACTTTCCAAGCACGTGGAGTTGTTCAACAATGTAATAACGACTCAAAAGACACAAAAATCGACTCAACCATATAAATGCGCAAATAGTAAGCGTCACTTCGCCAAGAATGCGTCACTTCGCCAAGGCTCGAGTTAAGAACAACAAAACATGCTTTTTAAAACCCGGACCCTAACCACCTACCCACCCCACACTTAAACCATGCATTACCCGCATTTTAATGAAAAACAAGTAAAAGGAGGGTGAATAGAAACTTCCTCAACCGAGCGAGTTTTGGTCGAGCTCGGTGGGGTCCACCTAGGCATCTAAGCAATCCAAGCAAAAATCGAGCATGGCTAGTTTCTCCCGGCTTCATCGAACGCTATCAATCTTATCAAATCGCCCAATGGTTGGAGTCGGAAAACAAATCCTAGAAAAGAGAATCACACGAAATTAAAAACACAAGGAAATATGTACATGAACTCAACAAAATATTTTTTTTTTTTTTTTTTCAATTTTCAAATGTTTTTTGGATTTTTGAATTTTTGAATGTTTTTGGATTTTTCAATAAAAGAAAGAAAGAAAGAAATGGAAAGAACTTGGGTTGCCTCCCAAGAAGCGCTTGTTTTACGTCACTAGCTTGACGTACTCCCTTTTTGATCAAGGTGGGAAGATCACGGGAGGGTCCACCAACACAATCTCC